>APFE030106567.1:56465-67174 GCA_000404065.3 Pinus taeda | reverse complement strand
AATACCATGGGTTTTATTAATACCATCTATCTAATACTAGGCCCATTTGCAACTAACTATGGTCCCGTAATAAATAGTGGGTTAACCACTTACAATTATTTATATGGGCTTTATTGACTCTTTATTATGACGTGATCCCACTACATAAATAAGGGGGTTAGGGTGGGACCCTAACATCGAGATCATGTGGTCTCACACTTACAGGGAAAGGATATAACCTGAGAGATGTGCAAAGCCTTGTCTTGTCTATATGAAGGCTCTTCCAAACAACGAAAGATGTATTTGGAGCAGAAGTTGCAGTGGACCTTGATGCATAAAGGAGAAGGGGTGAACCTCTATCTTCAGTGTCTTCAGGACACTAGAGACCAACTTGCTGTAGAGGGGTCCATTCCTCAGCTAACTGCAATGGTGAGGATAGCCTTGAATGGAGTTTCAGATGAATGGCAAGTTTTCGTCCAAAGCATATTGGGCAGGGAAAAACGACCTTCATGGGAGGAGATGTGGGCAGCTGTTCAACAGGAGGATTTAAGGAGGGACCTAGTGAAGGTCAACCTCAATGGCAACAGTAGGAGTGGCACAAAGACGAAGGAAGAGGAGGAAAATGCAGTTCTAGCATCGAAGGGACAAAAGAAGCCGAAGTGACCGAAGGACATTTCGAAGGTGAAATGTTTCAATTGTGGTGAGATGGGCCACTATGCATCCCAGTGTCCTTTGAAGAAAAAGGACAAGGATGAGAAACATGATCCTAAGGCTGCTTTAGCAAAGATTGAGAAGGATGAGTTTACCATGAGTGCCCACGCATCTCCAGGCAGGAGATGGGGCGATATTGACCAGTAGTCGGAAGGACTACATGTGGGAAGGATCCTTGACGAGTCCACCTATTGGATCAATTCCTTGCTACGGGAGCCCAAGATTCAACAATAGCAAGATGGACTTAGTGTCAGATGATGTAGTGGAGTGTTTGGAGGACAAATGCAGTGGCTTGGGACCAGAGATTGATTAGTGCAAAGCAAGGTTCGTAGCAGTGCAGTTGGCACAGTGCAAGAGTCAGCAGCAACGGAGAAGATTCACAGGGTCAGAATAAGTAGCAGTCAAATTCCAACATTCATTGTATTATGCTGAACATCGTTAAGTTCAGCTAATTTTGGATGATTTTCGGTTGCTTCTCTCAGCAACTGAGTTGTAGTACGAATGCAGTGTTAGCAGTGGCAGTGCTAGCAGCATAGCAGATGTAGTGTTTGAGAGGGAGCTGTAGTATGGATGAAGCAATGGCAGTGTCATGGGAAATAATACAGTAGCAGTAGCAACACAGTGTTGGTGGCAACAACAGTGCATAAAGGAGGTGCTTCAGAAATAGAGTAGCATGCAGGTGGACATTGTTGCTAGAGCACTTTCCTCGCTAAGAGGGAGTGTTAGTTTTTGGTAGCATCACAAGTGCTCTAGCTTTGAAAATTGGTGGAGAGGCTAAGGCACATGAGAACCCAGAAACCGTTTGGTGAAGTTCCACCTGGATTGTATTTTATTAAAATAATTAATATTTTTAATGCAGTTCCGAAGTCTAAACTTAGGGAAATTAAAATATTAATGGGTATTAATCAAAATATGGGTGAGAATGATCTAGAAGGTGGATCAAGTCATGTTTTTATCTTAGCCATTGATTAGAGACTTAATCTCAGATGTTGAAGACTCAACAGTAAAAGTATAAAATGGAGGCTTGACGTTCATTTGGAAACACACATAGAGAGATTGAGGAAATCGATTTTTTGAGGTGAGAAGTTCTTAGGAGGAAAATCTATTGGGGAGATCTTGCATCTGAGGGGCAATGAGAGTCCAAAAGAAGGAATTTTCGAAGAACACTGACAAAGAGGCAGAGATAGCTTGCAGAGAGGTGGCGCAGAAGCTGGGAGAGCTGACGCAAAAAAGATGTCTGTCACACAGATGCAAAACTATCAAAACTGTTGGGAACTGACGAAACTTCTAGAACTGTCGGAACAACTGGGAGAGCTGACAAAGGGGGCAGAGAAGGTGACATAGGGATGATGTAGAGGCAATGCAAAAATAACCGGGGTTATCCAGTCTTGTGTCGGATCAACCATAATTCTATCTGGTGAAGTGAGGTAAAACTCACTCAGATTTTCTGCCAGTATTTTCCCTGTAAATGATTTCTAGATGGGCATCCTAGAGTTGTATTCAGATATTTCTCTTGCATAATAATATACTCTCGGAGTTGTTGCACCGTTTTTCCCGCAATGGTTTTTTCCGAGGACTATTGTGTCCAAAAATAAGTGTATCCTATGTATCTTGTTATTTACTCTAGTTTCTGTTTCATGAGATAAAATATTTAATTAGTGTAGGCTGCAAAAGTAATTTGCTTCAGTATTCAGAAGAATAACTTGGTTAATGTATATTAAAAATCAAGTAGGCGAAGTAGATTCAAATTTGCTGCAGTAGGGGTTCCTTTAGAGTGTAGGATTTTTGACAGCTCTTATAGGTTCTATGAGCCTCTTTCATCATGTAAGAACCCATGATTGTCCCAACCCCTAGTGGGCAAAGAATCGCCCTACCTTAAAAGGGGGTATTCACTGTTATATCTTATGCATCATGCTCTTACCCCTTGAGCCCTGAGAATTTAATCAAAGAAAAGAATAAAAAGACAAGAAATATATAAAGAATGGTGGAAAAATCAAGGCCGGGGCACTTCTTGTACCACGATTTCTCCCTCCTATACATTATAAACCCAAATGTGGGCTTCCCTTTTATTAGCTACCCTTATACCCCAGCGTGTGGCCCAGGGCTACCCCTTCTCATCCCTTACTTCATTCACCTATCTGTCACATGCCACCAACTTTTGAAGGATGTACCTTGAACTTATTATCCCCTTTAGAATTAAAAATCACCTAATAGGATACTTGGTTAACCCCATTTGTAGTTAGGAGACATTGGCACATCCCAGAACCCATTATGGAAGGGTAGACCATTATGAAGTCTACACCTGTGGTCCATGATTGGTAAGCTCATTTACTCGATTTCTCTAATGACTTGTTGTACTAGAAGGCTAGGGGACACATTGAATCTTATGCAGGATTGCAGATGGTCTCCATCTTGGGTTTTGTCTCCCTATATGGGGTCCTAATCCTCCAGAGAGATACATTGGCACATGTAGGGTGTGTGTTGAGAGCCATGGGCCTCCACAATATTAGACAACACTCCATGGATCCCCGAGGATGGTCAGATATGCTCAAGATACTCCCATTGGACGAGGAAGATGCACCTAGTTCACCTTTGCCCACCCGGCCCCACAGATGTACCATGCATTTAGAAGCTGACCCAGGACATGTAGGATAATGTAGCATCCTCTACACCATCATTAGAGCCCTTGTAGATGATCTACATGCATCTTTGACCCATTTGGAGACCCATGAGGTTATTATTGTGCCCCCACGGCCATTGGGAGCACCACATGTTTATTGTTTGAAGAACAAGGGACCAACCTCTTGTCCATCACTTTTGAGGGTCCTACTCTTCATTATGGCACCCATGGACTTCATCAAGCCTCTAAGAAGGCTCTACGACATGTATTATTCATCATTTGACTTTTTAAGAGGCATATTCTTTCATTTGTGAGCTAGTTTGGCAGTCTTGTCACCAAAAGTTAGAATATTAGCACATTATTTTATTTTCGGGGCTTATGTAGGCCAAGGAGACTAATTCGAACTCCTCATTAGTGTATAAATACAAGTGAGATGATTCCATTTTCTCATCATCACTTTGGATTGGATCTCTTCTCGCTCTTGAGAATTTCACACTTTTTCTTGGAGGATGAATTTGAGCGTTATGGATGAATTTTGATGTATGGATTTGGTTTATCTTGTCTTGGGGCTTCTCTTTTTTCAAAATTTGGATGGTTTGATATGTTCTATTACATTTAAGTACATGCTTTTAATCCTATTCTTGTTTTACTTTTTCATATACATTGGATTGAGATTTTCACTATTTTTATGGTTAATTGTTGCATGCATTTACTGCTTAAATTGTGGAATTTTGTCTCTATATAACACCTCTCAATGTATGGGCCATGTAATGTGAATGAAATCTCCGAGGGGTAATTCTATCAACTAATTTACCTTGATAAGCCATCACCTTTTGCACATCGAAGTATAAAAGTTGCATGATTGCTTCTCTTTCGACCTAAAGGGCTAGCAAAGTAATCTTGAGGCCTCCTTGACTGGGAACCAAAGGTCCCCACTCATATTCATCTTGGACTCCATTCTTCCAAGACTAAGGCATTGATATACCAAGAAGTGGTCACCTAAAATCATACTTTTTTCACCTTTTCCTAGGTCTATCCAAGTTAGGTCACCTAGGGCATCATTTTCCCGGAAAACTATCCCGCCAAAAAGTTCGATCTCCTAGCCTCTCCTGTGTTGGTGTCTCCTCAAGGTCTCCAATTTTGAAGCCATTCCAACACTGGAGTTGTGAGAAAATCCAAGTCCTAGCTTCAAGATCAAACTTTGCCCTAGTATCTCTAAGGCTAGTGCCTCATAGGATCAATTCAATACCTTCAAGTGAAAATTATTTTTTTGATCCTCTTCCCCACCTTTTCTAGAGTAAGAACATCATTGGTTGCCATACTCTTTCCTCCTACCCTAGACTAGGTCCACTTGGTCCCGTTCTTTTGAAAAGACAATTCTTCAAGAACCATCTAGGATACCAATTTCAATAAGGATTTTAGGGATTGGGAAACTCTTTCATGAATCATACCCCCCAAACCTAACCCTCAAATCCTCGCATTTCTCACCTAGAAGTCATTGTACCTTGCTTAGAAAGCAAGTAAGCTCTATCCTTCAACCTCTTCTGGAAAGGGAATCATTGGGGTCATTCCACATCCATTCATTGATATATCCTTCATTAGTGTCTCCATAATATATCAGGTTTCCTCCCATCGGTGAAAATCTGTAAATAGTAGGGACCCTTAGCTGAGGTGACAGTGTGCTAAGTCTCCATTTGTTTCCCTTGCCCTCACATTTTCCTTTTAAGGATCCCCTTTAGGTCCCGTGCTAGTTTGAGTGTTAACATTTTGGTGTCGTTTTCCAGTGACACAAAATGTGTGTTTTATTCCCCATACGACATATTTACATATCATTATTGGCGACTCCATTGGATGAATGAAGCCCTAGTTCTCCATTTAACTTTAAGGTCGATGCTTGTAGGGTGAAGCAAACATTTTTCTAGGCATCTTTAATTTCACCCTAGCTACTCTACATATTTTTCTTGTATACCTCAAATAGGTTGTCATTCTTTGATAAATTTCCCACTTTGGACATTGCTAGCATCCCTAGGCATCCTAATCATGTCGCGGGAAGGATGGTACGGGGGTGCCCGTGTTTGATACTGATCCACTCTTCACAAATGACCACGTAGAAAGATTTAATGCACATGCTTCAAAAGAAAAGGTTGTTCACCAAGATGTCCTTATGTTATTGTTCATGGGCCCTCTCGATGGTCATAACTCATGGCTGCATGATCATGAACCTAGGAGTATCTCATCTATTGAAGAGTTCGTTGATGGCTTTCTTAGACATTTTCAAGCACACCCTATATTAAACATCCAAGAGGAAGCCTTCATAGAGAATTATCAAGACATTAAGAATCTAGGTAATGAGAAAGAAGATGAGTCCTTGGCTCCACATGATGAAAATGATGATTTTGAGGACACGTGTTGGGAAGGATGAGTTTATGGAAAGTGAAATTGAAACCAACCTTACCTTTCTCAAGGATATTAGTCCCGATGAATCCTATTTTGAAAACCCTGAGAAAGATGATCCCATTAGCCCATTGGAAGATGACGTTGAAGATTATTTCCACATTGAAAATGAGAAATGGGAAATTGTTGGTCCTCAATTTGATTGTGCTCCCATTTGTGACACCGTCAAGGAGGGTGAGGATGATATTGGTCTTCCCTTCCCCTCAGACACTATTTATGATGACATACCCATTGATACCCCTGGGAAGGAGAATCTTCATTTGCCTTTGCATAAAGAGGGGTAGTTGGAAGTGATCAATTTTCCTTCTAGGAGAGACCCAATCTTTGATACTAAGGAAATTGATATGGCTCCCACTTCTCCTGAGTATGATTCTATGTTCAAATCACTTGAGCCTTTATATTACAATTTTGGGAAAGCAAAACCCGTTGAATACAATACTTCTTTCTCCCTTTTTCCTGTTGGTCATCATATTGGGTCTTCATCAAGTGATTCCCTCATCCCTGGTCATGTGATCTCTAGTAACTGTGAGCCCTTTCCCCCTTCCGAGTATAGTGTCAAGGAAAAGCCCATCATTGATTATACTTTTCCTCGGACACACCCTCATGGTTTTGATCACTCCATAGTCTCCCCTCTCTAGTGTAATCATCATGTGCAACCTAGTTTTTCTCCATCTCGTCGACCTCCCTTTCCTGCTAATCATAACCCAATGAAGGCCATAATCCATGACGTAAATAATAAGGACAATGGTGGAAGTGATATGCCAGAGGTCGCCATCTATCAAAAGTTTATGAGCTTGGTTGTTGACATCTCTATATTTTGGTTGCAAGAGAAGATCTCATGGACTGGATTACGTCATTTTCTTACCTCTTCTCACATAATCATCCATATGGGGGCATCATATTTTCGCATCATATGGAACTTTCTCCAGGAGTAATCATATAGCCAGACATATTTATATTGAACTGAAGATATGTTGGTTGCATTAGCTTTAGGATTACACTTAATAATAGCTTCATCATATGCATGTTAGGGTAGGATGCATTGCATGCTCATTTCCACATTAGGAGTAACGTTATATGATATTTCTCATCGTAGATAGATGCATATTTGCATATTTTATTTTCTGTTGATTTGATGGCTTAAAATTAAGCATGTGCGATCACGAGACACCGCAAAAGCATGCTGCTCGTGTTATTCATCTATTATATGTGCAGGTAACAACCTACGGTAACCAAGAGATTGCTGGAGTTCTCGCGACCTCCCATTCGAGTAGCTTCGTCCACTTCTCCGAGAGATCACATCCCAGTTGGAGCCAGATGTTATCCACCATTTTGTGGGTGATATCCTTGGGACAGTTTTTTCTCCAAGATGGTCCTCAACCGACAAGTAACAACCCTTTGTAGCCACCAACTAGCTCCTTATGCCATTTCTTTGCCACTTGATCCAAACATGTGGTCCCTCACCCATTTTCCATGATCGTATGTTTGAAGGTGGGCCTCTCGAACCTAAAGGAATGCTTATCATTTGGAAATTGAGAATTGTAGTTTGCTTATCATGGATACTTCTAGGCATGGATAAATGGGGGGATTCGACGGAAAGAGTGCACTAGGTCTGTGATTTTGTCCCCTAGACCCCTTTTGGATGTTAACCTTGGATTCTAGTCCCATAGGATCTCTTCTACTGACCATTTGGATTTAGGTATGTTATTACACGGGAAACCCTGATCTTGGTTGCGTGGTCCTGCTTCTCCATCCACATATATTGCCCCATTTCCACTCATTATTCCCCATTCATCATTTCTCCCATTTGGGCCCACATTACTCCACTGGGTCCACATAGGGATAACTCTCCCCCTTCCCATTGCCCACACCTTGGGTCGGGCCTGGAATGATGACCCAGAGGTTGGTGCAACTAAAAACAAAAGTAAAAGCATAATTGATCACATTCAACAAGAAAATGTACCACAAAATGCAAAATATGGTTGGGACAAACACATTTAGCACGTGGGAAAAAGCCAATACATTAGCTCTACCCCATCATCGTGGCCATCACCCTGGTTCCTATAGGTTCTATGAGCCTCTTTCATCATGTAGGAACCCATGATTGTCCCAACCCCTGGTGGGCAATGGACTGCCCTACCTTAAATGTTGTGTCTTATGCATCATGCTTTTACCCTTGGACCCCAAGCAGTTAATGAAAGAAAATCATAAAAATGCAAGAGACATATAAAAAAGGGTGGAAAAACCAAGGTTGGGGCATGTCATGTACCACGATTTCTCCCTCCTATATATTATAAACCCAAGTGTGGGCTTCCATTTTATTAGCTACACTTGTACCCCAACGTGTTGCCGAGCGCTGCCCCTTCTCATCCCCCACTTCATTCACCTATTTGTCACACGACACCACCTTTTGAAGGATGTACCTTGAACATATTATCCCATTTAGAAGTAGAAACCGCCTAATAGGATACTTGGTTAACCCCATTTGAAGTTAGGAGACATTGGCACATCCCAGAACCCATTATGGAAGGGCAGAACATTATGAAGTCCCCACCTATGGTCCATGGTTGGTAAGATCATTTACTCGGTTTCTCTAATGACTTGTTGTATTGGAAGGCTAGGGGACGCATTGGATCTTATGCAAGATTGCAGATGGTCTCCATCTTGGGTTTGGTCTCCCTATACAGGGTCCTAATCCTCCGGAGAGATACATTGGCACATGTAGGGTGTGTGTTGAGAGCCACGAGCCTCCACAATAGTAGACAACACTCCATGGATCCCCGAGGATGGTCAAAGATGCTCAAGATACTCCCATTGGACGAGGAAGATGCGCTTGGTTCATCGTTGCCCAACCGACCCCACAAATGTAGCATGCACTTGGGAACTGACCCAAGACACGTAGGATGATGTGGTATCCCCTGCACCATCATTAGAGCCCTTGCAAATGATCTACAAGCATATTCAACCCATTTGGAGATCCATGAGGTTATTATTGTGCCACCACATCCATTGGGAGCACCACAAGTTTATTGTTTGGAGAACAAGGGGCCAACCCCTTGTATATAACTTTTGAGGGTACTAATCTTCATTATGGCACCCATGGAACTCATTAGGTCTCTTAGAGGGCTCTACGACATGTAATATTCATCATTTGACCTCCTAAGAGGCATAATCTTTCATCTGTGAGCTAGTTTGGTGGGCTTGTCACCAAAAGTTTGAATATTAGCACATTATTTTATTTTTGGGGCTTATGTAGGTCAAAGAGACTAATTCGAACTCCTTATTAGTGTATAAATACAAGTGAGATGAGTTCATTTTCTCATCATCACTTTGGATTGGATCTCTTCTCTCTCTTGAGAAATTCACACTTTTTCTTGGAGGATTAATTGGAGCTTTATGGTTGAATTTTGATGTGTGGATTTGGTTTATCTTATCTTGGAGCTTCTCTATTGTCAAAATTTGGATGGTTGGATATGTTCTATTACATGTAAGTACATGCTTTTATTTCTATTCTTGTTTTACTTTGCCATATACATTGGATTGGGATTTTCACTATTTTTAGGGCTAATTGCTGCATGCATTTACTGCTTAAATTGTGGAATTTTGTCTCTATATAGTATCTCTCAATGTATGGGCCATGCAATGTGAGTGAAATCTCCTAGGGGTAATTTTATCAACGAATTTACCTTGATAAGCCATCACCTTTTACATATAGAAGTACAAAAGCTGCAAGATTTCTTCTCTTTCAACCTAGAGGGTTAGCGAATGTCTTGAGGCCTCCTTGACTGGGAATCAAAGGTCCTCACTCATATTCATCATAGACTCTATTCTCCCAAGACTAAGGCACTGATCTACCACGAGGTGGTCACCTAAAATCATACATTTTTCACCTTTTCCTAGGTCTAGCCAATTTGGGTCACCTGGGGCATCATTTTCCTGGAAAAATATCCCTCCAAAAAGTTAGATCTCCTAGCGTCTCCTGCACTGGTGTCTCCTTAAGGCCTCCAATTTAGAAGCCATTCTGATGGTGGAGTTGTGAGAAAATCCAATCCCTAGCTCGAAGATCAAACTTTGCCCTAGTATCCCCAAAGCTAGTGTCTCGTAGGATCAATTAAATACCTTCAAGTGAAAATTCTTTCATTGATCCTCTCCGTCACCTTGTCTAGGGTAAAAACATCATTGGTTGCCGTACTCTTTCCTCCTACCCTAGACTAGGTCCACTTGTTCCCATTCCTTTGAAAATACAATTCTTCAAGGACCATCCAGGATATCAATTTCAATAAGGATTTTAGAGATTGTGAAACTCTTTCACGAGTCATATCCCCAAACCTAACCCTCAAATCCTCTCATTCCTCACTTAGAAGTCATTGTACCTTGTTTCGAAAGCAAACAAACACTATCCTTCAACCTCTTCTGGGAGAGGTTTTGGGATGATTGCATTCAGACAGAGATCAGGAAAGGTCAGCTTGGGGCAGCCAAGCCAGTTGAGTGGGATGAGGATGTAGCACTGGTGGAAGGAGACAAGAAAGGCAAAGGGAAGAAGCAGGCTTCCACAAGCAGTGGTGGGGGCAAAGGAAAAGGTAAAGGTAAACAAGTTAACACACAGAAGGACTATTCCAAGGTGAAGTGTTGGAATTGTCAAAAGATGGGACACTATGCAGTTGTGTGTCTGGAGAAGAAGAAAAAGAAGGGGAAGGACCAGAGTTTGGCAGCTTCAGCAGAGGTTGAGGACTTTGCAGGTCGTTTTGATCGGGAGTTTGTGTTCTCTACGTGTGAGTCCTCTAGTGCAGGATCACCTGCCATACAGGTTCAGAGGGAGCATGCTTTTCCCTAGATTAGCAGAGCATCTTCAGGTATCTGGTATGTAGACAGTGGGGCTTCACGTCATATGACAGGAGTCTGTGAGTACTTCTCAGAGCTTTCAGAGAGTGGCACTGATGTAGAG
>APFE030106567.1:1784-53393 GCA_000404065.3 Pinus taeda | reverse complement strand
AAACACATTTTGCGGTACTTGCAGGGGACAATGGATTATGGTCTGGACTACAGGCAGGGGAATGGAGTGAGGTTGGCAGGTTATACTGATTCTGATTGGGCAGGTTGTGCTTCTGATAGGAAGAGCACTTCAGGGTGTTGTTTTTGGTTGTGTTCAGAAGTAGTGTCATGGTTCAGCCGGAAGCAGCAGTCAGTAGCATTGAGTTCAGCAGAAGCAGAGTATATGGCAGCCAGTCTAGCTAGTTGTGAGGCATCTGGCTTCGCAAGATGTTGTTTGGCTTATTTGGTCAGCCGTTGAGACCTTCAATGATTTACTGTGATAATCAGAGTTGCATTAAACTCACAGAGAATCCAGTATTTCATGACAGGTCAAAGAATATCGGGATCAGATATCATTTCATCAGAGACTATGTTCAGAAGGGAGCTGTGAAGCTTGAATATATTTCCACTGATGAGCAGGTAGCAGACATTCTTACCAAAGCCTTACCACGGGGCAAGCATGTTACTTCAGAGACAAGATGGGTGTGGTGAGGAACACCTTCCTCGGTAAGAGGGAGTGTTGAAATTTGGTACCGAAGGACAGGTGGTTCCCTTAGGCTTTGACCTTTGGCCTAGGGAAAAGTGTCCAAAAGATTTTAATTTTTCTCCTAAAGTGACTTTATAATTTTTATAAAGTTAAAATCTAATTTAAAAGTGACTTTAAGTGATAAAGTTACTAAGTCTAATTTTAAAGTGACTTTTATAAAGTCAATGAAAAATTAGAAAGGAAAAGTGACTTTGGAAATAAATGACTAAGTGGGTCTTTATTAAAGTGGGTGAATTAAAAAATAGAAAGTGAGATTTAAATGTGCATTTAATCTCAGCCATTGATCTAAATCTATCTCAGCCATTGGATTTAGGGATCACCCAAAAGTCATTTAGGGTTGGGTTAAGGGAGGAAAATGAGGAAAAGATCATTCATTCTTTCATGAGCAGATTGGGAGAAGGAGAGCAAGAGAGCAAGGGAGATTTCTGGATAGGAAGGAGAAAGAGGCAAAAGTTTGGCACACATACCAAGGCAGCTCTTCAGCAAATCCGTACAGCGGAAAGAACAAGCAGAAAAAACTAATTTTTGCTCAGAAAACAGAGAAAACTGATTTTCGGGCATGAATTTCGAGGAGACATTTCGGCACAGAAATCAAGGTCTGTCCGTATAGTTTGTACGACCGTCCGTACAGTCCGCACGGCTCGTACATCCGTACGGTCCGTACCACGCGTACAACAAGTTTCCAGGTTGTCTGTTGGGCTGAAAACAAATAAGTTTGCTTGCTGGAAAAATTTGTTTTTGCTGTAATTTTTTTTGCTGAAAATTTTCTCACTGTAAAAGGCATTTTTCAGAAATAAAGAAGAGCTCTCAAACTGGTTTTTCCCAAGAGTTGTAGGGGGTTTTTCTAGGGTCACATTGACCAAAAATATCAGTGTTTGAATGTGTTTTTATGGCTGTTTATTATTGCTGATTTTTATTTCTGCAATTTCCAGCATTCTGTAAATTTTCCAGAATTTGTGTTTTCAGAAAAAAAAAATATTTTTCAGCTTGTTAAATGTATGGTTATGGGAAAGGACATTTAACTATATGGGAGAAATAAGGAGAAACTGAAAACCGGGGTGTGAAAACATAAATTTTTACATTGATGCTTTGAGTAGAATAATTCAAGTAAATTACTTGACAGTTGTGAGTTCTTATACAATAGACCTGATAGAAAGAGTAAAAAAATGTTGGGCAGTAAGACGGAAAATATCAGCTAGTGAAAGAAAAATTGCTGCAAAGTGGCAATGATGAAGAATATCACCTCATTGAGGACGACCTAATCAGGTTTAAAAACAGAATTTTTGTGCCGAATAGTGATGAGATAAAAGGTCTGCTAATGGAAGAATTCTGTGTGACACCTTATTCAGGCCATCCAGGGTATCAAAAGACCCTTACAACCATTAAAAAATTATCATCACTAGCCCAAAATGAAGAAGGAAGTGGCAGATTTCATGGAAAAATGCATCGTATGCTAGGAGGTAAAGCCCAAGTGCAAGCATCTAACAAGATTGTTGCAACCTCCCCATTCTGGAATGGAAGTGGGAGCTAATTTATATGGATTTCATTACAAGATTACCCAGAACCACCAAGCAATATGATGCAATCATGGTGGTGTTGGATAAATTGAGCAAGGTAGCTCATTTTATAGTAGTAAAGTCCACTAACTCCGCTAGTGATATAGCAAATCTTCATAAAGGATATTGTGAGGGTACATGGCATCCCCAAGAAGATTATGTCGGCCATAGATGCTAGGTTCACTTCCAGGTTTTGGAAGGAACTGTTTGCAGGGTTGGGAACAAAGTTGGCATTTATTACAACCTATCATCCACAAACAGATGGGAAAATAGAGATGATTAACATGATCCTTGAGGACTTGTTAAGGACATATGTGATGTATCAGCCCAAGAAGTGGGAAGAATATCTTCCACTTGTGGAATTTGCATACAACAACGGATACCAAGAATCCATAAGGATGAGCCCATTTGAAGAGTTATATGGTAGGAGTTGCAACACTCCTGTTAGCTGAAGTGATCTAGTTAACAAGGTCCATGTAGGACCTAATATGCTTAAGGATATGGAGCAACAAGTTCAGATCATAAAACAAAATCTGAAGGTGGCACAAGATAGGCAGAAAAGCTATGCATATCAACGTAGGGTACATAAAGAGTTCCAAGTTGGGGAGCACATCTATCTGAGAATTAGACCCAAGAAGAGTTCCCTAAGGATTTGTGCCAAGTTGGCACCACGACGATTGGACCAGTGGCATATAGGTTGGCTTTACTTCCATCAATTAAAGTTCATGATGCTTTCCAAGTCCCTTTGCTTAAAAGATATTTACAAGATTCTAATTATGTGATTGATTGGTCTGTGCTACAGGTGGAACCAGAGAGAGAGTTCCACCCAAAGCTAATGTGCATTCTAGACCAAAGGAGTATAATGCTCCAAAATTGAGCCATAGAGAAAGTCAAGGTGCTGTGGAAGAACTTTGGCCTAGAAGAGGCCACATGGGAAATGGATGATGCCATAAAAAAAATTATCCCTTCTTGTTTGCTGGTTAAAGCAAGTGTGTATATGATTGTAAATATTGTATAGAGTTGTGTATATAAAGCTCCATAAAACAATATGTGGTTGTGTTTTAGTTATGATGTTGCATATGAGCAAAAGAACACCGAGGATGATTTTCCCTTGAGGGGGAGGGGTTTGTGACAACCCCGCCCATGGTTTTCTCATAAAATGCATTGTAAATATTTTTACAACTATGTGCAATTTAAAAAGGGGATTGAGTCAAAGGGACACAAATTATATAGCTGGGGAGGAGGATTGCTTGCTTGGGATGATTGAGGTTTTCTTGTACAACGAAAGAAACCTGAATTGCTTGGACAACCATTAAATGTTGGCTAGTGCATGAATTAATGAACTGGTTCTTAATTTAAATGGGTTGCAAGAGAAGGTACAAAGCCCATGTTGCTTGAAATATAGTAACAAGGAAAAAGGGACAAGAGATCTAGAAGAGAGACTGCGCATTGTAGGGTAGCAAGGATGAAGCAGTAAATGTGAGACTAGAAAGGAATAAAGGATGGGGATGAAGAATCCCTATAGAATAAGTAAAAGAGGCAGTAGAGGCATTAAATGGGGGGAAGCGAGCAACAATGAGAAGAGCAGGGGGGAAGAGACAACAATTCAAGGATCAAAGAAAAAAAGAACTCTTGGTTCAATTAGTAGGCAACACAGAAGAGAAGAGAAGAGAAGGGGGTTGGCTCTCAGGTTCCCTGGAGGCTGTGGGTTGAGTTGCTAGTCTCTGTTGCCTTGTAATAACTTGGGTCCATAGAGGCTGTGGGTTGAGATAGGATCCCTGGAGCCTTGTAACAGCTTGGGTCCCTGAGGCTGTGGGTTGAGACAAGGTCTCTGAAGTCTTGTAATAACTTGGGTCCCTGGAGGCTGTGGGTTGGGATGTAATCTCTGGAGCTTTGTAACAACTTGGGTCCCCTGGAGGCTGTGGGTTGAGATATCATGCTTTGGAGCCCTAGAAAACTTGGGAAGAGGCTAATCCTGAAGAAAGATCAAAGGAAGACTTGATTGAAGACCTCTGGTTACCGTGTTACTGTTATAGTGGATTTTGGACTTCCGGGAAGGGAGTGAATCACTGTGTGCACACTTGGGGTGAGGTAGAGAACCTACGGAATTCTTGTGCTGAAGAAGATGGTAACAGTAAAATATGGGATTGAGGAAGATGTCCTATGGGATTCCTTGTTTTCAGTTGGTGATCAATTACCTTATGCAAGCACCCCCCTTAGACTTTGGAATTTGGCTCAGGGGTCATAGATGCAAGTAAGTGTGGCTGCAACTATCTATAGTTGGGTGGAGAGTCTTTGTCCCAGACTCAGTTACCCTACACATTTAAAGATAAGTATCCATTTATGCCTGTTTACTTGTTGTTGAATCATGATGCATTTCTAGTTGCAATAGTTATGGACTTGGGACTATATTTGTGCTATTAATATGATGAACATGTGGATGCACCCAGTGCAAAAATGGCACTTATAGTTATGGAAATTACACATGAACCTGTGTGCATATGGCATCAATCAAATGAGCAATGTTGATAATCAAACTAAACAAATGTATATAATTAATTACATTAGAATGAGGTGTTGTGTTAAACTGTTCGTTATTGTGGTTCATGACAACTAACATGCAACAGAAAGTAAAGTGCCATATACCTCAGTCAGCTTGGGTTGTATCCCTGTGCTAAACCCTTGATCCACGTAACATGATTCATTTAGATTATAACACTTAAATAAATAACATAGAAACATCATGCCATGCTATAGGCGGTAGCAAGAGCCATAAGAACTTGGACTGAAACTTGGAACGTTGGGTACATGGACCCTTTTTATTAATATGAAATAATTACCTAGGAAACCCTGTACCTAGCAGGGTTTGCAATTGTATACATCAATTTACTTGCCTAAATTACAAGCTGCTAAGCCACATGGTAAGCATTGTATTAACGCTAAGGGGTTTGTTTTTCCCTTGGGGCCAATCTAGTCCCATACGCTTTGCCTAAATGGCCTATTAGCCATGTATCATCATTGGCCTAGTTGTCTTCCACTAGCATCAGGGAGTAGCTAGTTTGACCCTGGAAGATTTTGTATTGCACCATAGAGTCTCTTGCAACCTTGACATGGATTCGGGCACACCCAGCGTGTGGTAGGTGAGGTGGAGACCTTTCAAGAATCCACACCAAGCCCATGGTAGGTAAGGGCTACATGAGTTCTTACACCACCATGCTTGGAATTCCTTGTCAGAGAACGAGGAATGCAAATGGGCCAGGAACACATTGGAGAGTCTTTCCCCAAATCTCAAGAGGGGTGGCACCATAGGGTGCCTTAATAAACCATTGACATTGGCATCAAGTAATGGCATTGATCCAAAGGTCTACAGGATATATGAGACATAGCCATGGTCAAAATAACTAGCTCAGGGAAATCATGGTAGGGTCGATACTTGCTCTTACGATGGTCGTAAAGATCTCTTTCTGACGCATCACATAAAGCAAGGCCAAGATACCTTAGTTGAGCCATGACAAATATTGAAGGAAAGATTGATGTATTGCAGGATGGACTGAGCCCTGAACTTATAAGATACAACCGGGCAACCTTGTCCTTAACTAGGTAGAACACAACTCGTGGAGGCTTTGCATTGACGTGGCTCAATTTCCCCTAACATGATTGGACAAGGAAGGTTGATGTAGCATGAATGGTTCATCCGAAAAATTTGCGAGGGCGCAAGCGAGGGAGAGAGCCAGATTAGTGCATCGGGATGACATGGGTAGGTTGTTGTGAGCCCGGTAGCAACCCCATTAGCCAAAAGGGTGGACCGGTTACTAGATGGCCCAGAAGCCTAGCCCATATGAAAGGAAGGCGCACTAGGAAGCACTGAGAACACAAAGGTGGGATGACATCGCCTGACGTCACCCCAGAGGTCTCACCCCAATGGAACATTGGAGCGGAGGAATCGAGTGTGTTGAGCAATGCCTAGCGAGATGACGTTGGCAGAGTGCGTACCTGACTGATGGAGAAGTGGTCCCACTAGCCAGGTCAGCTCGACGCTATGACTCCGAAAAATGTAAAAAGGTGCAAAGAAGGAGGTGTTATTATGAAGGAAGCGGGATGACGTGGGATATGTTGCAGTGGCAGACAAAAGTGGGAGGGCAGACCAATGAGGAGGAGGTGGTATGACCCCACCATCCTTGTAAGCCCAGAGCAAAGGCCCCGACGGGTAACAAGGAATACACTTAGGAATTGCTGGAAGAGGGCAAGCGAGGTGGCATGTCCAGTGGGACCCACCCGAAGGGTATAAAGTGTGTTTAAACTTTAAAGGCACTAGGATGATATGTAAAGTGGAGGTCGTTGCATTTGACAGGACCCGATAAATGCATATATATATATATATATATATATATGCATTTATATAAGCATGTAGAGTGAATGCTCTAGTGTGAGGCTCCGAAGATGAGTCGAGAAGCCTCTATAAAGATCAATTGCCTAGACAAAAAAATAATAATTAATGTAATAAATATGTTTTACTACATTTCTCTAACAATATTTGAGAGGTTGGGTACGTTACATGCATATTCCAAGGTTTCAATCCATGCAAGGTGTTAATATTCTTCTTTTTAATAGAACCCTGAAATTTTAATATATATTTCATTTTAGTTTTTCAAATATTCTTACAAGGTTTTGTTCCTTATATTGGTGAAATGATTGAGAAGTTTTTGAGCTACCTATTCTTTTCAATGTAAGATATATCATTGTAGCATATGGCATTACTGACCTTGTATCTACATTGATTTTTGTACTTACAAAGGTCGAGCTTATTTATAGGCTACATCTCAAGAAAATTGTCCTTAAGATATTCCTTAAGTATCTCTTTTATTTGCAAGGAATTAACGACTTCAAACTTAATCTCAATTTGACATGGTTGAGATCAAAAAATACTTCAGGCAAAATTCACTGAGGGAGATGTCACATACCTCTTGTTAAGTGAGCTTCATATAGGTCTGCAATCCCATGACTGAGATTTTCAATACTTGTAGCATTAGATCCTCCTTATAGACAATGTTAGATCCAATAGCTATAATAGAACTATAATATTAATGAAAAATCACTAAGATATCATTCCAAAACTGATACATCAACTCAAATCCTTTCAGAATTCGTAAAGAATGATTAACATGTCTTCGTTTTCTCTTCAAGGTCACATCATCTTATTATGATTACAAGACAAGGTATGCTTCATTGGTCCTTGCGAGACTTTGATCAAATCATAAGAGGGTTTCATAATTAACTGGAGCATTTTCTGAGGGCATTAGATTAGCATTTTAGCATTAGTCCTGAGCCTTTTGCCTTTCTGAGATTTATCTTGTGGTCCTTGGTCCTGAAGTAAGGACAACCTCTGATGCCAACCTTTCTTAATAAACATGTTTGATCTTTTGCAATTTTCGGATTTTTATCAAATTGTGATAATGGTACTCTTAGGCTCTTGAAACAGAGGCATTCCTCGACTTGGACACCTTTAATGGATTACGAGTTTGCATCCTCATAAACAATATAAACTGATCCTTTTAAAAATGTGACTTGGATAGTCTGAGGACTTTGGGATGGAGACTTTGGCTCACTGAGGCTATTTCGACCTCTATGACTTCACCCTACTGCAAGATATATATATATATATAGACCAACAAAGATTCAGATCTGAGGAACCTTTAATCTTGTAGAGATAGGGTATAAACTTGGGCCTATGTACTCAGAAGTCTGATTAATAGAATTCTCAACCTTCTTTAATACATCTGAGGTCAATTTTGGATCTTCTGAGGAATTATGACCTATGTAATAGTCCTTGTAATGAGGCTAGGCCTGAGATTTAAATTCATATCTCTATCAAACTGTGACAATAATAATCCTTTGACCTACTAAAATTCTATCGAGGAGATAATTTAACTCGTTTTCATATGAACTAGGGCTAGTTTGAAACAAAATATGACTTCTTTCTAGGGCCGCTCTTCCACCATAGCTCTGAAACCTTGTTTATTTTTAAAGAGTTCTCCAATCTGATATTTTTTTCTCATGAATCTTTCTTTATTCAAATCTTATCTCACATTTATTATACACCATAAAATAATTACACAAAGAACTTTAACAATATGCCAAAAAATCATAAAGAGACAACCACACGAACACATTATTTTACCTTGGGAAAACCCCACATGGGGAGAGACCGAACAACCATTTCAAAAGAGAAATATTGAATTCAACAGAGATACATCTTAGTCAATAACTAGGTCAAACCTGGTCTATGGTCCATCTTCCTAGTCAAGTCAATCTGGCCCAAGAAACATTCTCTGTTCTTGCCTTAGAAATGTTACTCTGCTAGTCCTCATAGATGACATTTCACTAGCTTAGAATATGTTCTTTGTTGGCCTATAAAATGATCTTCGTCGCCTCATATTAGGTCTTTCACTAGCCTTAGACCTGTTTTTTCCTTAGACTTCATTGCCTTAGACGATGCGAACTTTCTTGGATGAAAATGGTGCCTTTTTATAGGTTTTCTTGAGGCTGAATGGGTGCAACTTTCTTGGAGCCAACCTGAATTTTTTAAGGGGTCAATTTGAATAAGAGAAGGCCGACTTCATTCTTTTTGGATTCTAAAAATTATTTCTTACAAATTCAAAATTTCTCTTTTGATTCTAGCATGAAGAACATGCTTTTAAATACATTTAAAGACTCAATTATACATTATGAAGGCCGATCATAGTTACAAAAATCAACGTGAGTGCATGCTGGTACTCCCCAAGAGGGTTGAGTTAGTATCTCAACATCTTGGCCTAGTGAGAGGCCTTTGGATTTGAGAACCAAATGTGATATCTCCACTAAATAATTTTTCTAAGCATAGTCACATTTTTGCAATTTTGACATTAGGAGAAAATTTTGATGAGTATGGGCTTAGGAAAAGTGGGTTAAGTAGACCCCACTTGATTTTTGGGAGGACAAGGAGGCCATGTGCATTTCAGAAAAGGGGAAAATAATTTTTCTAATGGACTGTGGGGGCCACAATGGAGGAATTCAAACCACCTGGACAATTCGCACTAGAGGAAGGAGGAGAGAGAAAAGGGAGGTGCAAATTAGTGGAGATTGGGTCCCACCAAGGGAGAGAGGATCAACACTTATGAATAACACAAGGAGGCATTCATTTTTCACCTTTTGCCTATCTATCTCATGCAAATATAACTCTCTTGGAGTAGTTGAGCACAAGAAGAGAAGTGTTGCTTAGCACAGGATTCCAAGTGGAAATTCCACCGTCATTTCAGAGAACTTTGAGTGTCTCCCTAGTGAGGAATTTAGGAGTCCAATTTTGGGCTTCCCTTGAGCTGATTATAAAAGTTTCACCTAGTTCTGCATGTTCACTTGGGCGTAGAAGGAAATTCGTATTAGTTGATTGGAGCAACATCCTTTGATTATAGATTTCAAGCATTTGCAGGAGTATTTCCTTTGGTTGAAGGCAAAGATAAGTACCATTTTGCAAGGCTGAAGTAGAGTTGTTTTCTAGGCCGAATTTAACTATTTTTGGGTGTGCACAAAGGCTATTTAGAAGAGGCTACGTAGGGGTTAGGAGCAATATAGATTGCTGGAGTTGGGGCCTAAAGAAGTGAGTTATTTTCCGGAGAAATTTTGTGGTGATTTCATAGGCATTTTAGCAGAGGATTTGTGTCACATTTAGCAATGATTCTTTGGTAGTGCATAGAGCTAGGCAATCTAGGTAGTTCAGACTTTTTGGGGCTCTCCAGGTCAACAAGAATTAGCCCAAGTTTTTTTTGGGTCTTTGCGGGTTTGGTGTGAGGAGCTCTGGGTTATTTTTACATAATTTTCTAAGCAGTTTTGAGGGCAGAAATTCAAGTTCTTCTCCAATAGCAACAACAATATGCGCAGTGCACAAATATTTGAGGGAGACATTTCTAGCATCAGAGCCATCATTTTCTCACCTAGATTTTGCAAATCTTGCAGTAGAAAGCCTAGGTTACATCTCTCTTGCTATATTATGTACTAAACTTCCAAATATTAATAAAATGGATCAGTTTCCTTTACCAGTTTATTGAGTTATTGATTGCGCATGCATGTTTAAATTTTTAGTTGTTGTAGCTTAGTGCATGTTCTTGATTTCCAATGTAATTTCCTAGTTGGAATATTATAATGGTATCAGAACATGTTATTGCCCAGTTGTGGGCTAAATATCAGATGATTCCACCCAGGTACCAAGGACTAGTGTTTCATAGAGGTAGAGGCAGAGGTAGAGGAAGAGATCATGGTAGAGGAGAAGAGCTTAGCCCCTTCTCAGATGCAGAGCTTGAACACGCTAGAGAGCATATGTAGAACCAGGGAGGCAATGAGAAACCTAGACAAAATGGGAAAAATCAAGTTTTAGAGGAATTGATGAGGCAGAATTATCATGTTCTAGAGATGATGCAACAAATGATGGGGATGCAAATACAAAACTAGTAGGGTCAACTCAACAGTGGAGGTGGTTCTAGAATAGGAGAGGGGAGCCATGCACATGCATGCATAGTGTAACATAACAACACCCACACATATGGATAGACTAGCCATACTACCATGCCTCACTTTCTGGATGAACTCAGAGAGAGAGAGAGAGAGAGAGAGAGAGAGAGAGACTTTGGTAGACCTGATGAGGTCCATTATAGATGGGATTGATGAGTATGATGTGCTGGACCCCAAGATCAAGAGGGTCTTATCGTTAGGAGACTTTTGTAATCTAAAGGAGAAGCATAGATCGAGAGTAGGAACATCATCCAGAGGGGGTCAGTAGAATCAGAACCAGGATACACACAAGCTAGGAGGTAAGATTACACTTTAAAACTTTAATGGATTAGCCACGAGTTCGCCTAGGGAATGGATACAAAATCTAGACAACTACCTCTATTTGAATCCCATGCGAGAGAGAAATGTTGTTTGGTTCGCCACTTTTCACTTGGATGGAGATGTGCAAGAGTGGTGCTACGATGTATTGGATATGTTGGTGCATGCCAGCTTCACGTCCTACACTGAGTTCATGGGGAGGCTTATTAAGAGATTTGATCGAAAGGACCTTGAGCTACACTTCCAGGAGCTGGCTAACCTAATATAGACAAGGTTTTAATCAAGGTCTTCATTGTTGTCAATATGGCATCGCTGATGGTTAAACCTTGGAAGCCATAGCCTAATCGAGCGTTGCTTGTTGATGAAACCTACCCTAGAAGCAAACCCTAACCCTAGATGTTGTGCAAACCCTAAGTGAGCAAACCCTAGATCCTAAATACATGAGCAAACACTTTGCCCTATTTTTTTATGAAACCCTACAAGAAAAAAAACCCTTTTCCCTAATTTTTAAGGAACCCTAACCCTAGACTATGAGACCCTAACCCTAAAAATCTTGCTCCTAAACTATGAAACCCTAACTCTAAAAATCTTGCTCTTAATGATACCCTAATCCTAACAATTTAAAAAGCTAATCCCTAACCCTAAATCTTATAACAAATTTAAAATAATTTAAGTCTTAAAATAATTTGATTAAAATTTATAACAAAATGTTTCAATTTAATAAAACTGTAATTTTAATAAAGGAAGACATATAACAACTCCACGCTAGACGTCCCACTAGTTTGAAAGTCAGCTTCAATCAAATTCAAGTCTACTCTTTTCTAAGCGCCACGTTCCTTCACCATATTGACACGACTATATACAATAATATGTAACTCGGTTATCCAGCTCAGATCAACTCGATCCATCGAAGCTCACATCAACTCAGTGAAGAACTCGGATAAGACGACAAAAGGAGAAAGGAAGTCGAGTAGGACGTTGGGAAATTTTTTGTGACGGGTTATCCTTCCAGCTCAGACTACAGAATAGTGACATAAAAGAAGGCTCGGACCTATCGTGACCAGTAGCTCAGACTACCCAAATTAGCTCGGTTTATTGACCAGTAAAGAATCTCATACATGTGCACCTGTAGCCTGCATTTGTGAAGCAAGCCAGATTATATACGCTACAGCAAACTGTGAAGGAAAAAACACGTCAATCACTGTAGCTCAGACTCTATGGGCAATGGAGAGCTAGCCTCAGCCTCAGACCTATAGCTTGTGAAGGTAATAGAACAAAATTATCGGGGAATTACAAGAATCTGAATGGAAGCCTCAGATTGATGACCTGTAGCTTAACAAGAAGCAAACTTCGAAGGACATTCACTTGGAAAATCAGATTAGTAACCCTGTGACAACATTGAAAGGCTCAAATAAACTCAGATTCATATCTCTGAACTCTCATAATTTTTTTTGGCTCGGTGCTATTATTTTTAGTGTTAAGGTTCGAGCTTGGACTTGCTAGAAAGGCTCAGACAGAACAATGATTGCACTCTCCTGTGGGCAGGCATTTTTGGGACTATTACTTTGGCTCCTGTCATCACCGCTTGTTGGGGTTACTTCCGTTGTGGAAGCCAATGTTTTAAGACTGCTTTGTGTGTGTTTGTGGCATCATATGACAGCCACATCCAAGCTGTCACCTCACTAAAATAAGGAGACAACAACAGAGGTCCTGGAGCATTGTTGAGAACTTTGAAGTTAACTCAAGGGCAATCATCTTAAAAAAAAGGGAAGAAGCTCAGATTACAGTAGTAGCATCACACTCTTTGGACTCGTTTTGGGCATCATATTTAAAGCATACATCCTTGCCCTTGGAGTTGAGTTAGAAAGTTTCTTTGGAACATCCATTGGAGACATTTTGAAGTTGCCTTGGGAATATTTTTTAGGACCTGAAGCAAATTCTTGGAAGTGTATTGAAGGCAGATGTAAGAGACCTTTGCTGAGATTGTGCAAACCTATTGAGGACTTTCTTGGAGAAGCCCATTGAAGAAACACATTGATTGAAGTTTTTGAGACACCCTTGAAGACCATGATGCATAAACCATCATGAGGTGACTTGGAGAATTTGATTGGGTACCATGAAGGACAACAGAGACACCTTCATGTGAAAAGCTCAAGGTTATCATTGATGACATAATGTGGAGACTAAGGGAAGGGATAGCTGAAGAATGACAGGGCTCGTTGGAGAAGATTTTAGGAGCCGTGAGTTACTACCAAACATATCTTCACAAAGTATTCCAGTGGGTTGGAGTCCAAGAGGTTGGAGCCTCGAAAAGATAAGGTTGGTGCCTTGGAGGATAGAGTATTAGCCCTAGAGGATAGGTGTCCTCAAGAAGACCAGGTTGGTTCCTGTACTAGAGATAGGGTTGGATCCCTAGAGGATCGGTGTCCTCAAGAAACTAGGTTGGAGCCTGTACCAAAGAAGGGTTGGTGCCCCAGGGGTTGGAGCCTCTAAACGCAAGGTTGGTGCCTTGAGAAGATAGGGTTGGTGCCCTAGAGGTCAGAGCCTCACTAAAGTCCAAGTTGGTGCTTGGCAACAGGTTGAAGCATGGGAGATTGAAGATTGGTGTCTTCATCTAGGGTTGGAGCCTTATATACATTGTACTTGATTTACTGTGAAAAATAAATTAATAAAACATTTATTGTTATTGTTCATTTTGTGTTCTAAATATAAATGATCTCACTGGTAAAAGTAACAATTGAAAAGAAATATTGATTTACCCCCCTCTTAGTATTTCCAACACAAGGAGCACTGAGACATATATGGGAGAGTTCCAAAGATTAACAGTGATTGTCTCTGATATCTTAGACTCGAGGATGATCATGCTATTCATTGAGGGGATAACAAAACCATTGCGTAGTTGGGTGAGAGCCTACATGCCCGTAGCTTTGCAGGACGCGATTAACAAAACCAGGGATATGCTTGATGTAGTCCATAAGACGAGACAACCAGTTCCTTCCAGACCTACCTTTCCTAAAAAATGTAAGGACATTAGACATCCTCAGAATGTGGGGGCTGGACATGGATAGATAAATGATGAGATGAGGAGAGACCTCATGATGAGGAATTTGTGCTTTACATGCCAGGAGTCGTGGGCACCAAGACATCGTTGTACTGAGGGTAAATCCCACTACATAAAGGTATTCTCAGATAGCGAGCTGGAGGAAGAGGCCAAGCTTGAGACAGGCAAAAGAGAGGATGAGCCACAAGGAACAGGAGGAGACCCACCTCTTCCTACAGGAGGAGTCATTTCATCTCTTCAAGGAGTTCTGAAGTACTTGAAATTATGGATTGGAGGAAAAGTACAGGGACAACGCATGTCAGTGCTAGTGGACAATGGGGCTACCCACAACTTCATTGATGCATAGATGGTGGAGCAGAGAGGGATACATACAAAGTCTTTTGAGGGATTTTCAGTGTTGGTTTTAGGAGACTAGACTATGCATAGTACTAGATATGTTCCCTGTATGACGGTGACCATGGGGAATTATTCTATGATAGACCGTTTCTTTTTTGTTAATGTGCCAAACACTAACACGGTGATGGGTGTCCAATGGTTGTATTCCCTGGGGCGTGTTACTACAGGTTGGAGGAGACTAGAGATGGAGTTTATGGGGCCAGAGAGGAGTTATGGGAGATATAGCATGGGCAATGGAGTTGTGGATTTCAGAGACAAAGACTCAGGCGCGATAACCACACCCAGATATTTTGGCACTGCTGGAGAGGCACCAGGTAATACTTAGGGACATTCCTCCAAGACATCCACCTGATAGGGGTTTTGAGCATATGATTGAGTTACAAGATGGAGTACATGCAATCATTACTACCCCTATAGTTATCCCAAGGCCTACCAATATGCGATTGAGCGAGATATATAGGAGTTGTTGGCATTGGGCCATACCAGGTCGAGTTCCAGTCCCTTTGCTTCTTTAATTGTGATGGTGAAGAATAAGGATGGAACCCTTCGCATGTGTATAGATTATTGAGATCTGAAAAAGAGGACATTGAAGAATCAACACCCCATACCACACATTGACAAGTTGATGGATGAGATTAGAGGAGCCAAATACTTCTCTATAATAGACTTGCATTCCAGGTACCATCAGATTCAGGTGAGGGAGCAGGACATCCCAAAGAATGCATTCAGGTGCCGCTATGGACACTTTGAGTTCCTGGTTATGCCCTTTAGGCTAAGCATTGCTCCAACTACTTTCCAGTCTTGCATGAACCATGTGTTAGGGTCCAACCCTAACCCCTAGGAGCCTAGTTAGAGTCATAGTTAGTTAGTTGAGTCAATAAAGTCCATAAGCGGTTATCCACATTAATAATAATTGTAAGTGGTTGACCCTCATTATAGAAAAGGGACCACAATTAGTTAGAAACGAACCATAGTTAATAAATAAAGTGGTTAACTCATGTTATGCAAGCGACCACTAGTAGTTAGGGTTTTGGATGACATAGTATTAGATAGTAAGGGAAAAATCATCGAGTCTTATTGTAATTGAGATTTTCTCTGTTGGGGGTTGCCCCATCGAAGAAGCAAGTGAACATTGTATCCTACTTCTAAATAATAAAATATCTTTGCAACTTGTCTCATTTCATGTGAAATTTTTGTGTTTCAAGCTATATTGTTTCGTATTTCTGGTATTCTGGTTTTCTCTTAGGTCAAGTGCATAACAAGTGGTATTAGAGCACTTTCCAGGGCCAGTTGTACCTTCAATTTTTACAGATTTTGTTTTCTAGCCTAGAGACGTGTTCCGACGTCTTTAAACCACAAGATTTGTTCTTGAGTGCATAAACATGCGTATTTGGGGAGACACGAATGCAAGAAATACAAAAGGTGGTCACGCTTATTGGACTCCTTTGTAAACCCTGTGGGCACCCCTTTGAGTAGTAGCGCATTAAATAGAATCGTGCACAGATTTCACTTCCATGTACCCTTGGGTATGTCAGAAGGCCCCTAGGGTAACATGAAATCTAACTTTAGATAAAATATCGGTCATCTTGCTGCTACAGTACACTGAGAACAACACTTGTGAAGATCACTTACATGTAAAATAGGGTAGTCAGGTACTATGCCTAAGGGTATGGTTGATCCTCCTTAGTAAGTGCCCTAAAAGATTGGGCTGAGTACTATTGTTGGACCCGTGCATATATTGTGATCTGCAACACCTGACACTCCTTTGAGACCATAGTTCCCTCAACTATCTGGAAATCGCCCCCTACCTTTTCTTCTAGATCAAATCCAATTGTTGGGGTTCGACTGATGCTGTCTAGATCAGATCCAACAGTTGGGGTTTTTCCGCCGCAAGCCACCATACAGATCAGATTCTGTAGTTGGGGTTTTTAAAGCGTAGATTAGACTCTTTGTGCAATGAGGGTTTTGGACTTGATAGTCCATATCATATTTTCGTAACACATTTTGTAGTACCAAGACCTTGGGGTTTTTGTTACTACAGTCTAGGCCAAATTTTCGCAAGATATTTGGCAGTATCAAGCTTTCTAGAGTTCCACCATTGCAGTATTGATCAACTGGGAGTAAAAATCCTTTTGAGCCATCTCAGGATGCTTGTAAGATACTTAAATCATAAGATTTAGGATGACGAGCTGGTCGCAGTGGTTCCATTCACTTGTAAGCCCCCAATTTTTAGGCAGTCCCAAATTATTCTCGACGCAACTTCAATTGACCCACATCACTAGACTCCTAAGCTTTCCCTCCTTCCAAGCATACTACTCTTAAGTAAGCTCAAAATTTGACTGGGGCTAGTTTGTTCTTGGTACCACGTCTCAAGTTATGACTGCGGAAAGGGCTGTCGAGAAGATCGATAACCTCAAGAAAAAATTCAATGAATTCTAGGAGACCATTACCTCTCATCTCACACAAGTATTGGCTGCCATAAAGATGCCTCACGAACCCATGAGGGAAGAACCTAGTGTTGATGCACACATAGAAGGAGAATCCAACATCACATTCATTTCCATGGAGATCACCAATCTTACCGGACACCCAAGTTGGACATGTATAAATTTGATGGCTCTAATTCCGCAGTATGGGAGGATGGAACTAAACTACATGTGGGAGCCCTTTACTTGGACAAAGAGAGATGGCAATGGTGGCAGTGAAATCATATATGTTGTCCAGGGAGGCTAACTTGGAACATGTTCTCCAAAGCCATTTGTGACCGCTTTGATCAAGAACCTCACTTTTTGGGTCGTCTCACTAAGTTTAGGCAAACAGGTACTGTAAGGGACTACATTGTAGCTTGTGAACAATTGGCCTTCAGAACTGGTGGAGTAGGAGATGACTTTTACTTGGAATATTTCATCAGTGGCCTAAAGGAAGCCATCCAAGCCCATGTCTGAATGCATCACCCCACTACTTGGTTGAACACATGCCACAAGGCCTTAAATGTAGAAGTCGCCTTAAATGCCTAGTCGAACTGCACAAATTTCATCGCAAAGGCATGTCCCACCCAAGCTACCAGCCCCACCCAAATACTTAAGGCTCAAAAGGTGTCATTAATTGAAATGGTTGAAAGAAGGAAACAAGGACTTTGCTACTATTGTGATGACAAATACTCCCGAGGACATAAATGCAAAGAGCCAAAATTCTTTCAAATTGATGATTTTGAAACCAACTCAACCATTGAAGCTCCATCCATTGAAGTTCCCGAGGAAGAAGCGGGTGAACCCAACAACCACCTAGACATTGATCTCACAACAAGGCTAGATGAGCCGGTTATATCACTACATGCCTTGACTGGAATTTCTTCTCCCCAAACTCTCAAAATCCGAGGTTTTATTCAGAATCGACTAGTAGTGGTGTTGATTGATAGTGGTAGCACTCATAAATTTGTCCATACGAGAGTAGCATAAGTTGTTTATTGTTTTGTACGGGCGATATCTAATTTCCAAGTACTTATCACTGATGGGGGGACCATGAAATGTGAAGGACGCCGTGAAAATATTAAGCTTCATATGGGGATTATCATCTCAAAAGTGACATGTTTTCCATTGAAATGGGTTGTTGCGACATTGCCCTTGGTGCTGAATGGCTCCACACACTAGGTCCCGTTACCACTCAAACTAGCAGGGGTCCTAAAAGGGGATCCTTGAAGGGTTACTACTAGTCTAAGGGAAACAATCGAGCGACAACTCATTATCACCTCAGTTGAGGCTCCCTACTCTTTACGAATTCTCATTGATGGGAGGAGACCCGTTATTATAAGGATTACGAAATGGATGGACCAATGATAGGGCGAGGGGTGATCCTAAAAGCCTATTCACAAGACAGGCTCAAATGTGGCTTGCTTGTCTTGGAAGACAAGATGGAAGGCTATCTAGGAAGGGATTTGGGAAATTTTCTAGGGTTAGGTTTTGAGTATGTATCTTATAAAGGAGATACCTAAGTCCTAGAATTCTTGTGGAAACTTAGGTTCCAGGTGATCTTTGAAGAATTAACCTTGATAGTGCATGGGACCACACAGGACCAAGTGGACCCGAGGTTCAGTTAAGGGGATAGGATTTAGCAACCAATGATATGCTTGACTTAATTAGGGAGGGGAAAGGGATCAAGGGATTAATTTTCAATGAAAGGAAATGCAAGGATCCCAGTGAGGTTTCTAGCCTAAGGGAAACCAAGGGCAAGAATTGGTCTTCGATCTAGGGCTTCCGATACCTCAAGATCCCATTGTCAGAATCTCATGAAATTTGGAGGGCTTCTTGAGGACACACTAGCGTAGTTGTAGACAAAAAATCGAAGTATTTGGATGGCTAGGCCGTGTGATAATTGATGCCCTAAGTGACCTAGAGGACTAGACCTAGAGAAGAGAAAAGGGGAGAAGGAAATAGGTTTAAGGTGATCACCTTTGGGTGGACCAATGCCTAATCCTTTGGGGATATTTTTAGTTAGGTAGAATTATGACTGTGGACCTTTGAATTTTCTAGGTCAAGGAGGCCTCAAAGATAACTTCGCTTGGCACTAAGGAAACAACAAAAGTAGTATCAACGACTTTATGCTTCATTTTGCAAGGTAAATGGCTTGTAAAGATGAATTTCAATAATGAAACATCCATAAGAACATTAATTCATTATACATGACCCATACATGAAGCATTCACTATCCAAAAACAAAATTTCCACAACTTCACATAAGAGATGCAACAAATAAGCCCTAGTATCGCAAAATCCTAACAACAATGTTTGTGACAAAATTCGAAAGAATAAAATTACAATGTACTTACATGTATAAGAATATATCCAACCACCCAAAAAATTTCCATCAAGAAGCTCCATGACATATGAAAATTATCCAAACATCAAAATTCATTCCATGCTCCAAAAATTCGTCCTCCAAGAAGGATATCGAAAATCTCTAAAGAGATACTAGTTCCAAATCCAAGTGATGATGCTAAAATGAATCCTCATCACTTCTATTTATACACTTCTAATGAGTTCGATTTAGCTACTTGGGCCTACATTAGCCCCTAAAATAAAATAATGTGCAAAACAACTAACTTTTGGTGACAAGCCCACCAAAATAGCTCATAAACAAAAGAATCAACCCGTCAAGGGGTTGAATGATCAATAATACATGTTTTTGGGCCTTCTAAGAAGCCTGATGAAGTCCATAAGTGCCATAATGATGAATATGACTCCCAAAAGTAGTGTACAAGGGGTTGGCCCCTTGTTCTCCAAATACTAAACCTTTGGTGCTCCCAATGGGTGTGAGGGCACATAAGTAACCTCATGGGCCTCCAAGTAGGTTGAAGATGAATTTAGATCATTTGTAAGGGCTCAGATGGTATAGATGGTGTAAATGATGCCACATCAACATACAAGTCCTGGGTCATCTGCCAAGTGTATGGTACAACTGTGGGGTCAGCTGGCCATGGTGAACCAAGTGCATCTTCCTCATCCAATAGGTGAATCTCGAGCAATCTATGAACATATTTGGGGATCCATGGAGTGTTGTCTCATGGTGTGGAGGTCCATGGATCTCAACACACACCCTCTATGTGCCAATGTAGCCATCGGGAGGGTTAGGACCCCATATAGGGAGACCAAACCCAAAATGGAGGCCATTTTCAATCCCACATAAGATTTGCTGCATCCCCTAGCCTTCTAGTACAAGAAGTCATCAAAGGAATCGAGTTAAAGAGCTTACAAACCATGGAAAATGGGTGGGCACTTCATAATGGTGTGCCCTTCCAAGTGGGCTTTGACATGTGCTAATGTCTCCAAGCTCAAAATGGGGTTAACCAAGTATCCTATTAGGTGGTTTCTACCTTTTAAGGGGATCGTATGTCCATGGTACATCCTTCAAAGGATGGTGGCATGTGATCAAGAGATGAATGGAGTAGGGAATGAAATGGGGCAGCCCTGGGCTGCATGCTCAAGTACTAGGGTAGCTAACAAAAGGGACGCCTACACTTGGGTATATAATGTATAAGAGGGAGAAATCATGGTACATGAGGTGCCTCGACCTTGATTTTTCCACCCTTTTTTATATGCCTTTTTCCTTTTATGTTTTTTATTTGATTAACTGCTCGAGGCTCAAGGAATAAGAACATGACGTGTAGGGTTAAGCAGTGGATACCCCCTTTAGGGTAGGGCGATTCATTGCCCACCAAGGGTTGGGACAATCATGGGTTCTTGAATGATAAAGGAGGCTCATCTAGGGCCTGTAGGAACCAGGGTGATGGCCATGATAATGGGGTAGAGCTTATGTATTGGCTTTTGCCCACGTGCTAAATTTGTTTTTCCCGACCATATTTTTCTTTTTGTGGTACATTTTCCTATTCGATTGGCCAATTATGATTTTACTTTTCTTTTTAGCTGCATTAACCTCTGGGGCATCGTTCTAGGACCAACCCAAGGTTTTGGTAAGGGGAAGGAGAAGGCTAACCCTATGTGGACCCAGTGGAGGAATGTGGACCTAGGAGGGAGGAATGATGAATGGGGTTGTAATGGCTGGAAAGGAAATTATATATGTGGATGAGGGAGCAGGACCACACAACAAAAATCAGGGTTTCCCATGCAGTACCATCCTAAAACCCAAAGGTCGGTAAAAGAGATCCCACGGGACTAAGATCCAAGGGTAACATCCAAAAGAGGTATAGGGATAGAAACAACCTAGCCCACTTTTTTCGACCGAATCCCCCCATTAATCCATGCCCAAAAGTGTCAGTGATAAGCAAAATACAATAATCAATTACCAAATGACAAGGCATACCTCTAGGTTCAGGAGGCCCACCTTCAAACATACAATCATGAAATATGGGTGAGGGACCACATGGCTGGATTAGGTGGCAGAGAAATGACACAACGAGTAAGTTGGTGGCTGCAAGGGGCTGCTGGCTACCGACTGGGGACCATCTTGGAGATAATTTCTCTTAAGGATATTACCCACAAAATGGTGGGTAACACCTGGGTCCAACTGGGACGTGGACTCTCGGAAAGTGGGCGAAGCTACTTGAATGGGAGGTCATGAGAACACCAACAATCTCTTGGTTACTGTAGACTTGTTGCCTATAGATATCAAAGACTAAACTCGATGGGGCAACTGTTCACATTATGACAATTGTGTTGTCCTTGATGGCATCCTACTTAATAAAGATAACAACATGATGAGTATTTAGGCCAATATAGATGTGATAAAAAGATTGGACAAAAGAATATCACTTTAGAGATAGAGGAATGGTAAAAATAAAGTTTGAAGAAGTATATGCGGGTTCTATGAATCAAAGTCGCGTACATACACGATAATTTTGAAACAAAGTCGTGTACAGTTTCCACACCATGGTATTCTAAATACCAGGCTTCTTTACTGTGGTATTGGCCCATAGTAATGAACACGACAACAAATATTTGATCCCATCAAAGAATACCATTGACATAACCATGGAATTGATCCATGGTATTGGCTAAGGCCTAAGCTATATAAGGAGTTAGAGATCAAATTTCCACGTGTGCATGAGATGAGTTATTCATGAATTGTTTGATCTGAAATAGGTGTGCACCTGAGAGTGTGATGATGGATAAGATCTTATAGATTTGAAATGACTACACGTTGAATAATTTGCTTATGGGTTGCTAGATATGTGATGATGTTGTGTCATTTACAATATATATCTAGATTTAGGTTTGGTTGATGTTCTGTTTTGCAACGAAGGTATGATTCAATAGTTACAGATCTGTATGCAGGTTTTCTTTAGAAAAGTCGCGTACATATGCAGATCTTCTTCTGGGTAGTTGCGTATTGATTTTGCAGTATGGACAAATCTGTACACGGGTGTGCTTCTTGAAAGGTGCATACATACTATTGATTTCTGGTAGCGTCAGATGTGCTCTAAGTCTCAAAATTTGCAGGGAGGCTTAGACACATGCATTCTCCAATACCTAGAAATCGTTTTGGGAAATTCCACCTGGAGACAATTTTATTAAAATAATTAATTATTTTTAATGGGACCCAAAGTCTAAACTTAGGAAATTAAAATAATTAAAGGGTATTAATCTAAATTGTGGTTGCCACTTTTAGAAGAAGACGAGGATTAAGCCAAATAATCTGGTCCGTTGGTTGTCCAACAGAAAACTATAAGAGGAGACTTGAGGGTCACTTGGAGAACACATAGAGAGAAGATCAAAAGTTCGGATTTTTGTAGCAGAGCAGCGGTTAGAGAGATTTTCGATAATGATCTTTTGTAGAGAGGAGCATGGATAATATCTGGTGAGGAGTCTTTTCCTGGGCTAAAGAATACAAGGCAGAGAGGACAAAACGACGTCCAGAGAGAGGATGCCACTAGCCTACGCAGTGGGAGTGCAGAGCCTAGAGGGAGACCAAATTTCTTGTTGAGGAAATTGAGTTTCAGAAGCCAGGAGCCGAGGTGTGAGAGCGGGAGGTTGGAAATCGAAGTTGTTGGGTAGTAGAGGATTAGAAGGAAGAGCAGCACAGTCCCTAGCTGAGGTGACGCAGAAACTACATAGGGTTGACGCATTTCTGCGTAGAGGCTAACGAAGAAGGGACACAAAGCCTCTTTCCAGCGAGATCAGGGTCATATTCTTCTAGTGACAACGTGAGAGCATCTCACTACTTGTTTTGTCCAATTTTTCTCTGTATAGGATAGTTAGTTGGGCATCCAATGAATTGTACTCAGAAATTACTACTTCTTAATAATAGAACCCTCAGAGCTGCTGCACCGGTTTTCCCGCATTAGGTTTTTTCGGGGACATTTGTCCAGAAATAACTGTGTAGATGTGTTGTATCTCTTTCTTGCTCAGTTTCTTATTTCTGCTTATAATTTAAATGGTGTAGACTGCAATTTATTAGTTTTGATATTTATTGTAGGAAATAGTAAGTAACTTGACTCAGAAATTAACAAGTAGGAGAAACTTAATCAGTTGTTGCAGTAGAAATTTGGGCATCAAATTTTTCACATGGTATAAGAGCTATAGGTGAAACAAGAGAGAAGTGATGGAAGAGCCCAATGCTAAAGGAGGAAGGGAGTTCAAAATTTCGGCAGAGGCAACAAGTTGAATCTCTAAGGGGCTTGCGTAGTCAAGTTAGGAGGGCAAGATTTTCGTGGTAAATATCTCTTTGAGTGAGTCGATAGAGGTATGTTTTCCAAATTGAGCTTTGTCACCGACAGATGGAGCACTACAACAAAAGCTTCAACGAAGAGGGGTTTATGGTGTGACGCAATTTTCTGCAGGCAGTTGCTGGGCAAAAAGACGTCAGAAGGAAGAAGAGAGACACTTGAGGGAATTTCTTCCTCAGAGAATTTCTAGTAAGGGAATTTGAATTCTCATTTGATGAGCAGCAATAAGAGAGAGGAGGTCATTCAACATTTCGACTGGCAAAGATGGCAACCAATGGATTGAGAGATTAGGATAGGTTGGATGGGGCATCCAACTCTGTGATCTAGAAGGCAAGGATGTCATGCCTTCTGGATGAGCATTTTCTCAAAGTCCATGTTGACAACGTGGTAGTTGAGCCCACAGATCCGGATCCACTCAAGAAATACAAGGGAGAAATCGCGAAAACAAAGAGAATGATTTTCGGTGGAGTAAAAGATCATATAGTCTGTCACATCGCTGGCAAAAACACTGTCAAGGAGATGTGGGATGCATTTTCAACGTTGTATCAAGATCTTCCAAGTCGCGAAAGATGTACTTGGAGCAGAGGATGAGGTCTATGTAGATGAAGAAGGGGGAACACATTAATCCGTTCCTTGCAAAGCTTCAGGAGACCCAAGATGAGTTGGCAGCTGTGGGGTCAATAACTCAAGGTTCCGAGATGGTAAGACTGGCCCTAAATTCAAAATCTAAGGAGTGGCAAGTCTTTGTCCAGAGCATCCTGGACAGGGCGACTTTGCGAAAATGGGAAGAGATGTGGGCAACTCTTACGCAAGAGGAGTTGAGGAGGGACTTGGTCAAGTGTAAACTTGACGGAAGCAACAACAGTGGGTTGAAGCCCAAGGAGGAGGAAGAGAATGCGATCCTCACATCCAAGGGGCAGTAGGAGCAATGGAAGAAGAAGAAAGATGTTTCAAATATCAAATGCTTCAGGTGTGGTGAGCTCGGTCACTATGCAAACACAGTGTCCTCGCAGAAAGAAGGATGAAGATGAGAAGCATGATCCGAAAGTTGTTGCTGCAAAGATCGAGGATGAGTTTACCATGACAACCGAGATACCTCCAGAAGGGAGGTGGGCTGATTTACAGTCGTAGTTCGAAGGAGCTGCAGATGGGAAAGATCCTTGAGGAGTCCACCTCTTGGATCAATTCCTTTCTATGGGAGCCCAGATCAGAAGTAGCAGAATGGACCAGTGTTAGTTGGTGTAGAGGAGTGCCAGAGTGATAATTGCAGTGGCTAGGAGTGCTAGAGACTGAGAAACACAGAGCAAGGTTGACAGTGGTGCAGTTGGCACAAAGTAGAGGTCACCAATAGTGCAGAGGCTTCAAAGGGTCAGCGTAGAGACTAGCAGCAGTTGGAACTCCAACAATGAGATGCATCATATTGAACATAAGTTCAGAAATTTGGGATGCTTTTCCGTTGTTGATAAAGTAGCAACAACAGTTGGAGAGAGTTGAAGTGCAGATGCAGTTGGCAGTGGCAGTGCTAGCAACAACATGGATGCAGAATTGAGAGGGAGTTACAATATAGATGCAGTGTTGACAGTGCAGAGTGAACAATAGTACAGATGCAACATTTATGTACTAGTTGGTGGAGAGGCTGTCATGTTGAAATTTCTAAGTATTACCCGTTAGAAATTTATCTGTATTCTCTGGTTTATTTTGCCTACTTGTTTAATTACTAACAAGTTATTTAACCATATAAACATTGAAATAAACACAATATAGTGTCAACCATCTACAGATCAACAATTGAAAGAAATAGACAAACACACAAGTGACACCATTATTTTTGGACAATCATCCTCGGAAAAACCTAGCTTGGGAAAACCGGTGCAGCAATTCTGAGGGTTATATTATTATGTAGTCTTTCTGAGTACAATGGGTGCCAAACTGGCTCACCCGACAGAGAAAATAATCTGGCAGTAATACCTCTCTATTCGGAAGCAGATATTCTGAAAGTATGCCCCCACAAATCCCTCTCCAACACAATTTGAGGCTCTGCGTCAGCTCTCCTAGCCTATGCGTCATCCTGAAACTCTCCGCGTCATCCCTCTGAGGCTCTGCACAACCTCTCTGGCTCTCTGTGTCACCCCTGTAGCCTCTGCATGGATGACACAGACCCTTCTGGCCTCTACACAATCCCTGCTAGCCTCTGCATGGCTCCCTCTACCTTTGCGTCTGCCTCTCTGCCTCTACACTGGTCTTCCGACACTATCTCTACCTCTCTGTCTCGTACTCATTGCACCTCACTACAACTCTGACCACTGGTTCAATTTCTCTTAGCAAACCTCGCTTTAGAAAATCGAATTGACTGATCACTCTGGTGTTTCTCCAAGTCACCCTCAAGCCTCCTCTTATACCTTTTTTGTTGTGTCTTCAACGACCGAGATTACATCTCTAATCAATTATTAAGATTAGATTTAGCTTGATCCATGTCCTTTAGAACCTTCTAACCTAGTTTTATATTAATACCCATTGATATTTTATTTTTCCTAAGTTTAGACTTATGACCTCCATTAAAAATATTAATTATTTTAATATCTCCTTAACCAGGTAGAATCTACCCAAACCATTTTTGGGTCTTGGAGATCTCATGTTATTTAGCCTCTCCACCAATTTTCATGGCTAGAGCACATCTGATGCTACCCTAAATCAACACTCTCTCTTAGCGAGGACTGTGCTCTAGTAATACTCCACACTGAGCATCAATCTGATTATATGACACCGGTACTTGTGCTGATGCTAGGCCTCCCTGCCCAACATCCTCTACAATGCTGCATCCTATACTGCTACCCATGGCTCTACCACTGCCACTTTTACATCCGTATGGAAACTCCCTCTGCATTCGTGTTGTTGTTGGTCCTTTCTCCCAACATTGCATCAACACCGTAGTTCTCTCTCATCATGCTGCATTGTGCTACTGTGACTGCTACTGCAACTCAGTTACTGAGAAGTAAGTAACTAATCCAGCTAACTATTGACATTCTTGTCAGGCTAGAAACTCTCCCGATGCTGAATCTCTCTCTGTCGCTATCCTGTGTTCCCTCTGCTGCCTTTGAGCTGCAACAACAAATCAGTGCCTCTCGCACCGTTGCAAACCTCTCTGTGCCATCCTACACTACTGCAACCTCTTGTGTGCCTCTCACACTACTGCAACCCTCTCTGTGCTGCCTGGGACTACTGCTCTCTAGCACGTTCTATCGCTTCATTCGCATCCGCTTCTACTGACATCTGCCATCCTGTTACTGTCACTTCGAGGCTCCCATAGCTAGGTATGATCCAAGAGTTTGGGTACCTCAAGGATCCCGCTCCTCATTGCTTGTAGTCCTCCTGACTACAGCTCGATGTCTCCCCACCCCTTCTCTAGAGGTACATGAGCACTCATGGCATAATCGTCATCCTCCTCTACCTCCTTTTCTGCCTTCGCTGGCACATCCTTGGAGTCAAACGCCTCTCCCTTATTCTTCTTCCTCGGACATTGGTTTGCATAATGCCCTATTTCACCATAGTTGAAGCACTTTACCTTGGAGAGGTCCTTTTTCTTCCTCTTCTCTTGCTTCCCCGTAGATGCCAGAGTTGCATATTCTTCTTCCTCTTTCTTGACCCGGGCTCCTTTGCTGCTACTTCCCGTCTTCGTCAGCCTTCTGATCTCTTCTTGGCGAAGAGTTGCCTTCAATTCTTCCCAATCTAGAAGATTCTCTTTGCCTAGAATGCTTTGGACGAATGGCTCCCAGTCTTCGAAGACTGCGTTTAGGGCAGTCCTCACCATCAACTCTGGATCCAGCATGGCCCCTATGGAAGTCAGTTGATCCTGGATCTCCTACAACCTGCTAAGGAAGTGATCTACATACTCCCCCTTCTGCATCTGGTATGATTGCAACTGATTCTCCAGTAGCATCTTCCTTTGCACGGAAGTGCCTTGATACAATGTCTTCAAGGTATCCCACATTTCCTTTGTCGTCTCCTTCTCGGTAATATGCAAGACCACATGATCCTTGACTCCATCAAGGATTATTCATTTTTCCTTGGCCATCGCATCCTCATAACTTTCATTGTTCGCTGGGTTGATTGGGATAACGACAGTTCTCAAGGCGAAGGCCTTGATGCGATGTCTATCTAGAATGGACAGGATCCTAGCCTTCTAGATGACAAAATTGGATGCCCCATCTAGCTTGTCTTGATCCCTCGGTGCATTCATGGCCATCTCTTTGCTCTTATTTTTGACTCCTCTGAGTCTCTACTTCCCTCTTGGAAGTTCTCTCTTAGACTCCCTATGAGTCGCTACTTCCCTCCTAGAATTTTTCTTCTAGACTCCCTCTGAGTCTCAATTTCTCTCCTAGAAATCCTCCCGCCAACCATCGAATCGCACCTCTCTGACCTCCTATGCACTTGCAACACTGATTTGGATTCCTTGGCTAGAAATCCACCTAGGTAGCAACTCCCTCTACCATGGTTTTGCCCCATTAGGTACTATTCTATCTCTGCAGCAATGACAGCCCACCAGCTTCACTCCCCGCAATCTGCCCACAACTTCCTATGCCCCAACAACTGAAGAATTGAGCTTCTAGGCTCTGCGCAATCCCAACACTAGTTGAATTGATCTCTTGGTCAACTGTGTCAACCCTCCTGGTCTCTGTGTGGCTCTTTGTGAGCCTCTTCTTCCTTCCTTGGCCTATGCGCTTACCTCTCTCTAGCTTGAACTGATGACACAGGCCCTCTGCGTCAACCCTTCTCTGCTACTTTCTGCTAGGAACAACTTCTGTCACTCGGGACAATTGTTTCTAATGCAAATTATCTGATTCAACTGGTGCCTTCAACTCTCCTGTGATCTGCAACACTCTAATGCCATGTTGAAATTTCTAAGTATTACCTGTTAGAAATTTTATCTGTATTCTCTGGTTGATTTCACCTACTTGTTTAATTACTAACAAGTTATTTAACCATGTAAACACTGAAATAAAAACAATACAATCTCAACCATCTACAGATCTACAACTGAAATAAATAGACAAACACAAGTGACACCATTATTTTTGGACAATTGTCCTCGGAAAAACCCAACTTAGGAAAACCGGTGCAACAAGTTTGAGGGTTATATTATTATGCAGTCTTTCTGAGTACAACTGGGTGCCAATCTGGCTCACCCAATAGAGAAAATAATCTGGCAATAATATCTCTTTATTTGGAAGTATATATTCTAAAAGTTTGCCCCACGAAACCCTCTCCAACACAATCTAAGGCTCTGTGTCAGCCCTCCTGGCCTCTATGTCAGCCCTTTGAGGCTCTTCATAACCTCTTTGGCTCTCTGCATCACTCCCGCAGCCTTTGCGTGGATGATGGAGGCCCTTTTGGCCTTTGCGTAGTGCCTGCTAGCCTCTGCGTGGCTACCTCTGGCTCTGCATCTGCCTCTCTACCTCTGCGCTGGTCTTCCAACACTATCTCTGCCTCTCTGCCTTGTACTCACTTTCCCTCACTACAACTCTGATCACTGGTTCGATTTCTCTTAGCAAACCCCACTCTAGAAAATTGAATTGATTGATCACTCTAGTGTGTCTCCAACAGACCCTTAAGCCTCCTCTTATACTTTTTCTGTTGAGTCTTCAACGGTCGAGATTACATCTCTAATCAACGGCTAAGATTAGATTTTGTTTGATCCATGTCCTTTAAAACCTTATAACCCAGTTTTATATCAATACCCATTAATATTTTATTTTTCCTAAGTTTAGACTTAGGAACTCCATTAAAAATATTAATTATTTTAATATCTCCTTAACCAAGTAGAATCTGCCCAAACCATTTTTGGGTCTTAGAGATCTCATGTGTTTTAGCCTCTCCACCAATTTTCATGGCTAGAGCACATCTGATGCTACCCCAAATCAACATGTCAATCATCAACAATGCAGTAGGAGATGTTACAGAACAAAGTGATGCTTCAGCAAGGTGCATTGCTAGAGCACATTCCTCGCTAAGAGGGAGTGTTGATTTTTGGTGGCATCGGATGTGTTCTAAGTCTCAAAATTTGTAGGGAGGCTTAAACACATGCATTATCCAATACCCATAAATCGATTTTGGAAATTCCATCTAGAGACAATTTTATTAAAATAATTAATTATTTTTAATGGGACCCTAAGTCTAAACTTAGAAAATTAAAATAATTAAAGGGTATTAATCTAAATTGTGGGTGTAACTTCTAGAAGAAGATGAAGATCAAACCAAAATGATCTAAGCCATTGATTAGAAGTTAATTTGGGCTATTGGTTGTCCAACATAAGTATATAAAAAGAGACTCGAGGGGAACTTGGAGAATACACAAAGAGAAGATCAAAAGTTCAATTTTATGAAACAGAGCAGTTGCCGGAGAGATTTTTGATAGTGATCTTTTGTAGAGAGGGGAAGGGATAACATCTATTGAGGAGTATTTTCCTGTGCCAGAGAGTACAAGGCAGAGAGGACAAAATGAAGTCTAGAGAGAGGCTCAAACTGGCCCTTGCAGTGATGATGCAGTGGCAACGCAGAGCCTAGAGGGAGATCAAATTTTCTGAGGAAATCGAGTTTCAGAAGTCGGGAGCGGGGGTGTGAGACCAGGAGGTTGGAAGTCGAAGTTTCTAGGTAGAAGAGGATCAAAAGGAAGAGCAACACAGTCCCTTGCTGACGTGATGCAAAAACTGCATAGGGTTGACATAGTTCTGCATAGAGGTTGACGCAAAAGGGACACAGAGCCTCTTTCTAGTGAGATAATGGTTAGATTCTTCCAGTGACATGGTGAGAGAATATCACTAGTTTTGTCCAATTTTTCTCTGTATAGGATAGCCATTTGGGAATCCAACAAATTGTACTCAGAAACTACTACTACTTAATAATAAAACACTCAGAGCCGCTGCATTGGTTTTCCTGCATTGGGTTTTTTCGGGGACATTTGTCCAAAAATAACTGTGTAGATGTGTTGTATCTCTTTCCTGTTTAGTTTCTTGTTTCCGCTTATAATTTAAATGGTGTAGACTACGTTGTATTAGTTTTGATATTTGCTGTAGGAAACAATAAGTAACTTGATTAAAAAATTAACAAGTAGGAGAAGCTTAATCAGTTGCTGCAGTAGAAGTTTGGGCATCCAATTTTTCACACATATGTGGACGTGGGTTATAAGGGTCGCATATATATGCTATGGCTTTGCTGTATATGATGTTTGATTGGTCTTGTTGTGTTTGCTGCTGTCTGTCGATGACATCTTTCATGATGATCTGCGTTTGACAGTGGTTGTTGAGGTTGAAATGATTATGTTATGAAATGTTGAATAGTAATGATGTTGTTATGAGATGATATGCATTTGGTTCAAAGATTTGTGACAAGGTCAGTATGTGTTTCAACGATTGATTTCAGTAGTGCAGTGGTTCAGTTTCAGGGTTAAGTGTTTTGAGATCTGTATGTGGGTTATCTGAAGAGAAAGAACATATATACAAGGGTATGTCTCATAGTAGTAGTGTATATATTCTAACATGAGATTGACCAGGGTTTGCAGTGACATGATCTGGTTTATGTGATGAACAGTAAGTGGCCTGACATTCTGATGAAGAGTATTCAATGATTTGAGATGATCTAGCTACTTTAGTTGTTTGAGATTCAATAATTTTTTATTCAATGATTTGATGATTAAGTTGGTTCAGTGATTTGACACGGTGATTGGTTTAAGTTTGTTATTTTTTATTGGGCTTAAATGATGGTAGTGGGTCTAGTTCAAAAATTTGATGAAAGGTGGCCTATGGATTTGATGTGTTATCTCAAAATCAATCCCTGAAAGGCTGCCGATCAGGTAGATCTTGAGTAACTATTTCAAACCTACTTTTGGTTGAGGCTTAGCGTCCTCAACCTGAGAGGGCTCTCTCAAAGGATTAATGATTTTTGATTATGAGTAAGATGGCTAACTCTTATGAAACAAATGTAAAAATGTAAGTGGTGGAAACACAATTAGAAAGTATCCATTGGGCTTATGGAGTCAGATATGCTTCAGTATTCGATAGTAAGGTTAGCTCTACATAGAAGTCAGGGCATTTAGAACTCAATGCATGCAGAATACACCAGAAACACATGGGATCAACACAATTTACAAATGCATGAAGGAAATTAGAGCACTGTTAGTGATTTCTAAGTAATCACACATTCATATCACTGTAGATAATAAGAAGAGAGCAATACAAGATATTCAAAGCATCAAATGCCTTTTGATTCCTGAGAAACAAAGCCAAAGTAATGTATTACTAAAAACAGAGTCTTTACATAAAGCCAAATATGAGAGCTTTTCTAAACAAAATTTCCAACCCTTTGTACATCAACTCTTCTGCTATATATAGAGCTTTTTCATAACTGAGATTCCTCCTCCAGCATGAGGGGAACTCGAATTCATCTTATTATGACACCTATTAACACTTTTAACTAACTATTAAATACCACTAACTGCTAACTGGAAATTCTAGAAACCTAATACAATTAGGAGTCTAACTCCACATTATGTTGGTGATAGTATTTATTACAATCAAAACTCGTTCTCTGACAAGTGGTCTCCTTTAATTTAGCTGTGGTGGATGTTGAAGCTCCTTACTGGTCTTTAATGTCTTATCCCTTTACTGTTGCTAAGGAGTAGGAAACTGCCCCTGTTTTTCTGCTTTTGGTTTCCTCAAAGATATTCGAAACCAATTAACCATGTTGTTCTTCTTTAATTACCCAAAATTCTATTGGAGTGCCACGTCCTTCATGTGCTGTAAGCCTTTCCCATATACATGTGTGACGACAAAACCTTTTCAAAGCTATTTAAAAAGTCATGGACAATACTAGCGGTGATAAAAAAAATCTTAGAGTTCATACATCTTTCTTCCGCTTGTTTTTCCATTGCTAGTTGCTTGCACATTGTAAATGATCCCTTTATGAAACTCCTTTCCAAAATATTTCCCCTCGGTCACTCAAAATGGGTCGACTGAGTTTAATTATGCAACTACAGCAGTTTTGTAGCACGCTACGAAACTGTTGTGTATTAGGCATCATCTACAGCGGTTTCGTAGTGCGCTATGAAACTGCTGTGTAATCACAAAAACATAGCTTTGAGCCAAAATTTGACTGTCTTGGGCCTCTTCATACTGAAATGTCTTTTGCAGCTGCTCTGAAGCTATTAAAAAATGAACACGGTAAATCACCAAAATTTGGGACTCATCCTTACCTGCTAAGGAAATCTTTCTCGCTGGCTTAGCTGGATCCTTAAATCCTCAATTTGCCTTTTCATGACTCTTATCCCAGCGCTCAGATTCATATTAACTTTTCTAATGAATTCTGCTTCCTTTTTTGATGCAGGAACTGTCCAGGTATAGTATTGGGTGTTACAGTCGACCACCTCGGGTATTGAAAATGTTTTATCTTCCCACAGAGCCTCCATTTTATTAAATTGAGCTTCATTGATTGCATGTTTTCTTAAGGCTTTCTTCAATCTAGCAATTTCAAAGTTTGCTAACCTCAACTTCTTTTTCAGCTCTTCAACAATATATTTCTCCTGAGGGATCACTGTCTTTTTCAGCTCTTCAAGCAGCTGTGAAGATGTTTCTAATGGAGTCAGAGGTCTTTCATGAGTTTTTTTGATCTTCTCTGTTTCACCTGCTTCTGGCAGCATCTCCTGTACCTGTTTGAAATGCCTTGTCACAGGTCTTCTCGACTTAAGGACAAATTTAGCAACCTGATCATCAAACTTGAGATTTTTTGAGGCTTTGATCTTTTTGGTCTTATCTTTACTTGATTTTATCAAATCTGTTTGAACCAGGGGAGATTCTTCAATATCGATAGCTTGCAGTAAGTCATTCAAGTTTCCCTTTGAAACTGGGCTTTCCTCAGTAACCACTGTCTTGCCTTTTTCTTTAGCTATCTGGCTCCTAGTCCTTCTTCTCTGAACTACTTCACCTGTAGATGATTCATGCACACCCTCTTTGATCTGAGTTTTCTCTTTCTGGGGATGTTGGGGTGTGTCTTGAATTATCAATGTTCTGGTGGGCTCCTTTACTTGTTTCCTAGCCTTCAATTTTGTAAGTCTCCTGGCCCTTGTTTCTGCACAATGACCAATTGTTGGTGGAGAATTTTTCACAGTTTGAGGACTAAGGCCAGTTTCATTCTTGAAGCTAGACATAAATATGAACGTGGACCAGTCCTTGTCTATTCTTTGGAGTTCATGCAAAACGATCAACTTGACTAAGCTGTGGTGAAACAATGAGGTCTCACAGGCTCCCTTCTTTAATTGAACCTTGTCGCACATTTTGCCTAGGCTACGAAAAAAGTAGAAAGGTAAATCAAGAGATATTTTACCTGTGAAATGCAGCAACAGTTTGAAGTGATATGAATATACCTTATTATATCTCCCCTCACAAGTAAAGTACCTCTGTATGCAGGTAAGTAAATTGGCATATGAGTCCTTGACATAATTTCTGGGCATAGACTTGCTTAAATCTGAGTCAATGAACTCCAGCTTCAGAAATTCTTTGCAGGGGATCATATCAAATTTGAAATTTTTAAACCATCTTTCTTGTCCCCTTGGAATCTCAGTGACTGTGGAGATTACTTCTGGTGAGATTTGCAGTTCAAGCATGCCAACTTTTGAATTCAATCCTGTGAAATTCAAGGCAAATTCTTTGGTGATTTGTGCATGACTGCCCTGGAGTTTCTTGCAAAAATTCCAACATCCAACCTGCTTGAATGCACGTTCCACTTCTCTATTCTTCAAGATAATGTCTAAACCTTCAGGTTCACTCCTCAAACATCTGCCTGACCTGTGCTCCTTTCTTTCTGTAGACCCTTCCATGAGACTCCAACGTAATAAAAACTTGATAGGCTGGTACTGTCTCAACCTTTGGTCATTGCCTCGCTTAAATACTACCTCGCTTGATGTTCAAGGAATTCAAATTTAACATTTGCTGATTTGTTCTTCGTGCAATGAAAGCAATCATAATTATGACTGTGAATACTTGGCTCTTCTTGAAACTTGCAATCTGAGCGTATCAAGATACCTAACGACTCTAATGATGAAGATAAGTGGTTGGACATGATAGGCAAAGTGTATAAGATGACAGTGGATGATGCAACCATAACGGAATTTGACAGATATGACAGCTAAGAAAGATTTGCTACGGATCCACACGAATCTCCAATTTCGTAGCGCAGCCAGTGTAAAATCTGGGTTATGCGCTACGAAAACACCTAAAGCATTTTGTAACACATAAGAACCTTTACAACAAGCTTGATACATGGAATCTTTGTAAGTTATGGGACCAATGGTGAATGAGAATAGACTATTGACCTTTATTTAACCATACTACCAAGACTCCTAAGACTTAGACACTAAAGTAAACATGGAAACACTGAACTCAGACTAACACCTAACCCTCACAATCAAACTGATGTGAACAATTTAGAAATTGTTTCTTAAGTGATAACAGTGGCTCCACTTGGGATAGTGTGCTCCTGTAGTACACTAAGAACTCATAGGTCCAGTGCTTTATCCATTATTTTAAACGTGGAATTGCTAGACAAGCATCCCCTTTAAGCTTCTTGGGCCTTCACCTCGGGCTTAAGCCTTCTGTTTCAGCTTGTCATTATTTTCAAAAAAGAAGAACCGATAAAACATATATATACACAATGTTATGGGAAACTGATAGTATTTTAACAATGATAATGCTTGAGGAACCTGCCATTAATAGGTCCTCCAGCATATGGTTTTTAATCAATTTCTTACAAAATGTAAGTGTTATTTCCATGAAGAGCAGCAATTTGATATGGGCCTTTCCACAAATTTTCAAATTTACTGTGATTACCTTTCTCTTCGATTCTGGCCTCCCATTTCAGTACTCTATCATGGATCTGAAAAGTTACTTCCTTGATCTTTTTATCAAATGTTTTCTTGATTCTGTTTTGACTTTGTTGATGACTGTCATATACCTCATTTCTCTTCTCATGCAGGGATATCAGTTGATTGATTCTCCTTTGTACAACATTTGGTTCCTCCTCTAACCCTTGAATTAGTTTCATTACGGGTACTCCAAGTGATGTTGGAAATATGGCTTCAGCCCTGTACACTAACTCATATGGCGAGGTTCCAATAGATCTCTTTTTACAAATCTGGTAAGCCCACAAAGCATACTTGAATTTCAAATGCCAAGCTTTCTTGTTTTCTTGCAGTACCTTCTTAATGATCCTCACAATAATTTTGTTTGATGATTGAGCAAGGCCATTTCCTTGCAGATAATAAGCAATAGAGTGTCCAAGAGTGATGTGATATTGGTGAAAAAATTAATCATTTTCTTGGACTTAAAATCTTGAGCATTGTCAGTTATAATCTTCATTGGACAACCAAATCTAGACAATATATTGTTCTCTAAGAAAGATATAATCACTCAATCATTTGCTTGCCTTGTTGGAATCGCCTCTATCCATTTTGTGAAATAATCCGTGGCTATGAGAATCCAGCGATGTTGTCCTGATGAGGGAGGATGAATTTCTCCGATAAAATCCAATCCCCATCACTGGAAAGGTGCTTCAACATATATGGGAACCAAAGGCAAAGGAACAAGTTTCCTCTTACCCTCAAATATTTGACATTCATGACATGAAGCCACCTTCCTGTAAGTGTCCCTGAACATAGTTGGCCAAAAATATCCAGCTCTTAAGATTTTATTTGCAGTAGCTTTCCAATAATGGTGACCTCCACAATCTCCTTTATGAAATTCACCAATTACTTTATCAACTTCTTCTTCAAGGAGGCAATTTAACAAGATCCCTCCTACATCTTTCCAAAACAAATTTTGGTCATATACAAAATATCTTAAAGATTTCAACTTGACAAACCGAGCTTTTGACTTTGAAAGATTGGCAGGGGCTTTATTATGTTGTAGAACAAAAGCTACGTCCTTATACCACTCTCAAACCAAGAATTTTTCATTTATTTGGACCAACTCCTCTTCACTCTCAGAAATTTCTGAGATCTCTGCACTCAAATTAATGTCAAGGCAGTCAAGGTTTGACTGAGTCATTAGCTTGGCCAAGCCTTGATCTTTCACCAATTTGGTAGGCTTGATGTCAATGTCATACTCCAACAATTTTGCTATCCATTTTCCCCTTTTTCCATCCAGATTAGCCTGTGTCAAGATATCCTTTACTACATCATTTGGAACATAAGCGACAATATGAGAATGCAAAACATAGATTCTGAAATATTTTATAGCTTTCACCAAGGCGTAGGCTTGTTTCTCCAGGATATTGTACTTTAGTTCAGCATTTTCCAATGTCTTACTAAAGAAAGAAATGGGTTGTTCCACACCTTGATTTCCTTTTTGCAGTAACACTCCAGCAATTGTATCTTCGGAATCAAATGTAAAAATAAGAAATTCTTTGGTAAAATCTGGACTGATAAGTACTGGTGCTTGTGTGAGTGCCTTCTTGATTTCCTCAAAAGATTTCTTTGCTTCAGCTGTCCATTTGAAGTCTACTCCCTTCTTCAACATCTTTGTTATGTTCTTGACAACTTCAACAAAGTTAGGAATGAAGCGTCTAACAAAGTTCACTTTTCCAAGAAAAGATTGAATCTCTTTCCTATTTCTTGACAAATCTAGCTTTTGAATTGCAATAACTCTATTAGGATCAATCCTAATTCCTTCTTCAGAAATGATATGACCAAGAAGTTTGCCTGATGTTAAAGCAAAAATACTTTTAGTGGGATTAAGAGAAATACCAAACCTTCTACATTTTAGCAAAATTCTTTCAAGGTGTTTCAAATGGTCTTCCTCTCTCTTTGAAAAAACTGTGATATCATCAAGATATACCACCACTGATTTATCCTTTTTTTCAGCAAAAGAAATATACATTGCTCTCTGGAAAGTGGCCCTTGCATTCATGAGACCAAAAGGCATCTTGGCGTACATGAACGTTCCCCATGGTGTTGTGAAGGCTGTCTTCTCTTGATCATCTGGATGAACAAGAATCTGATTGTACCCTGAGAAACCATCAAGCATAGACATCCTTTGTGAACCAACAATGTTTTGCAAAATTAAATCCATTTTAGGAAGAGGATAGTTATCTTTCAATGAAGCTTTATTCAAATTTCTAAAGTCTATACAAATCCTGATCTCTCCATTCTTTTTTCTAACTGGCACCAAATTATTAAGCCAATTTGAAAATCTGATTGGAACAATGATTTTGGCATCAAAGAGTTTCTTGACTCCCTTTTCGATCAATGGCATAAGAAGAGGATTAATTCTTCTTAACTTCTGCTTGAAAGGCTTCTCATTCTCCTTAATAGGAATGGTATGCTGGATAATAGAAGAATCATATTGTTTTAAATAAGCATAGCTCCATGCAAACACATCAATAAACCTTTTCATCATCTCAATGTATTTAGCCTTCATATCAGCTGAAAGAAACTTCGAAATCTTAACCATCCTAGGTACAACTGAATTTCATAAATTACAGCTCTCTACCTCCTCTTCATCAACCTGCAATTTTGGAGCTTTGAACACATCATTTTGATCAAACAATTTCTCAAGAGGAATAAGACCCTTAGGTATGAGATTATTTTTTAATTGCAAGACTTCAGATTTTTCCTTTGACTCCACAAACATGTTTTGTTGATCCATTTGAGTGCTTTCAAATTCTTCCTTTAACTAAATGAAATTCTTTACCCGCTGGTCGTCTTCAAAGGCTTGCCAATTTGTGATGTTATCTGGTATAGTTGGTCGATGGCGAACCTCCACCTCATATTTTCCACAAGAATGCATAGGAACAATGAATAAACTAGCAAAAACAGCAAGGGAGTCTGCAATAGAGTTTTGGTCTCTGGTTTTGACAATGAAGGAATAAGCCTGAAACTTTTCCAACATATCTAATACTAAATTTCTGTATGCTCTCATCCTTACATCTTTGGTTTGATACGCACCTTCTACTTGTTTAATTGCTAATTCAGAATCTCCACAAAGAACAATGTCTCTAGCCTTCAACTTTAGCAAAGCTTCTAAGCCCAAAATCAGGGATTCATATTCAGCCATATTATTGGTACAATCAAAATTTAGTTTGTAGGATAAAAACTTACTTTCTTCATCTGGACTTGTTATCCAAATCCCAGCTCCTGCCCCTTCTCTTCCTGCTGATCCATCAAAGTATAATGACCACCCGCCTATTGTATCTTTTTCATCTTTTTTTCTGATCTCTTTGGCATTGATTTTCTGAAAGCCTCTCCTCTGATTCCTCTCCAACTGACTCATTGAAAATAATGGCTGATCCGAGACCAGTATCAAATGAATAAATGGGAAAATTTTGAGGTTTGTCTTTGCTGCTTACCATATAAGCCATCCTGGTCTCCCGATACAACCTCCTTTGCTCCCCAAAAACAGGGATAGTAGCATAGGTAAGGTCCATCTGCATTGTGCCTTTGATCTTTGCTGCCCACGATCTTGAAAGCAGCATCCCAAACTTATGTGGAATGTCGGCCACAACAATGTCCATGACAATTATCTTTGCTGGAATTTGAGTTAGCCCCACAACAACATCTTTGATCAATCCAATGCATTGAACTCTTTTTGAATCAAAAGAGAACAAATCCTTATATGGTCTAGTCACCTGCAAACCCAACCTTTCCATGATTACCTTGGGCATAAGATTATGAGACGCCCCCAAATGTAACATAGCATTGTGTAAGGTCATATAATGAATGCTAATGCTTATGTAGAAAGGAGGAAATTCTTCATTCTGTTCATCTTCAAGTCTTGGACCCAAGCAAATAATAGGATTATCCTCTTGCACATTTAAGATGTCAGCTACTCCTGGTTGTGAATTAAGCATCTCTACAATCTTACTTCTGTATTTGTCTACCTTGAGGATTTCACTAAAAGGGATTGATATTTTGATTTTTGCAATTTCATTCTCAAGGTTAAAAATAGAAATAGTTTTTTCAACTTCTTTAGTAGGAGATGGAGTTTGAATGTCTCCTTTACAAGATGGAGAATCAACTTTAACCTCAACAGCGTTTAGGTTTTCTTTCTTGTCTTCAACAACCTTTGAACCATCTTTCTTGGGTTGTGCTTTGCTTGCTGTAATTGGAACATTTCTATTCCTGAGATTATACTGTTTCTGCATTTCGAAGATAGCATGCTGATAACCTTTTAAATAGTCTGAAGGCTCCTCTCCTTGCTTGATCATACTGGACTCATCATGTTCTTCCTTAGTCAAGAAAATTGCTGACATTTCTTCATCAAGACAATGGATTGATTCTTTAGGAACTTCAAGCTCGTCTTCCTCATCAACTAAGTTCTGCTGGAAAGGAGGTCTTACTGGAGGATCAGGCTGTTGATTCCTATTTTCCCTTGGCCTTTGTTGATTTTGAGGTCTCCTGAACTGAGGATTTCTAAATTGAGGCTCCTGTTGCACTAGAGGAGCAAAGGTATTTCCAAGAGCCAACCTATCCATCAGCTTCTCCATGGTCTTCATCATTGAATCAATTTTATCTTCTGGGGCTGAGGAGGAAGGTTTCTCTTCTTCTTTCAGTTTGGATTTTACCATCTTTGACTTTTTAGCAACAACCATGTTCACCTCTACTTTAATTGCATCATTTTGCATCTCAGCAAGAGTAGCAGAGTCTCTTTCTCTGAGTAAGAGAGAGAATTCAAAATCAAATGCTTCGGCATATCTCAGTTGTGCCAAGGCCTCAGGAGGTTTGAAACAGACTGGGATGGAATTAAACACTTTATTAAACCTCTTGGAGAAATTTTGAACGGTTTCATCAGGTGACCTTCTAAGATTATTGTATTCAGTTAGAGCTTGGACCAAATTAGTTCTATTTCGCCATTTCCTCAGAAAACTATCTTCAAACTCTCCCCAATTATGAATGCTTCCAGTTGGAAGGGCTTTAAACCATTTTCTAACTTCCCCAACAAAGGTTTGTGCAAATAATCTTAGCTTCACATCTTCATCATCAACTTCCTCTCTATCAACAAAATCATTGAATCTATCTACATTCTCTTCTGCTGTGATTTCTTCATCACGACCCCAGGTTGGAATTCGTGCAACATATTTGCTGGGAAGGTCATGCAAAACAACAGGGAGCACTAGTGGAGCATATCTAGCAGGTACGGCCATGACTAAGGGAGGAGCAGTGATGATAGGTACTGAAGAGACAGAAGGAACAATAGTAATACGAGGTGGATTGCTTGGTGTCTGAGAACTGCTAGGACTAACAGAAGCTGAGGATGATATACTGATGTGGAAAGGACTACTTGGGCTTTGTAAACCAGTGACAAATGTACTCCAATTTGGCAATAGTAAACCGGCTTTAGATTTAAGTAAGACTTCAAAAGGATCAAGCTCTTTGAGTTTATCTAAGTCTTCCTTTTCTAACAATAACACAGAAGTAACAACCTCCCAAAATTCCTCTTTATCTTTTTGTGACACTAAAGATGAAGTATCAATCCCTCTTTTTTGCAATCTAAAATAATTCCAATGAGTTCTTCTTCGTTTTTTGATCTAAACAATACCTCATGAATTTTGTCATCAACTATTTTTTCCTCAGGATTTCTTGAAAATTCAGAGAGCAAGGACTTTGAATAAGATGGAGTACCTGGTGTTTGAATAAATCTTTGCCTGCTCCTTGAAATGGTGTTAGGATTGTCCACAGGAGTAGGTGGATCTGGGTCAGGCTTGCTCCGTGTATATCTCCCTCTCGAAGCCACCTTTTAAACTTTGCAAATGTATGGAGTCACCAAGGTAGATTGCAGCCTCGAAAAGTCTTCTGAGCTCCTGCTACCTTCAGAAGTTCAGTCTCTTGATATCGGGAATGTTTAATCTTCAGGCTCTCGACAGACGCACCAAAATGTTATCTCAAAATCAATCCATGAAAGGCTGCTTATCAGGTAGATCTTGAGTAACTATTTCAAACCTACTTTTGGCTGAGGCTTAGCCTCCTCAACCTGAGAGGGCTCTCTCAAAGGATTAATGATTTTTGATTATGAGTAAGATGGCTAACTCTTATGAAACAAATGTAAAAATGTAAGTGGTGGAAACACAATTAGAAAGTATCCATTGGGCTTATGGAGTCAGATATGCTTCAGTATTTTACAGTAAGGTTAGCTCTACATAGAAGTCAGGGCATTTAGAACTCAATGCATGCAGAATACACTAGAAACACATGGGATCAACATAGTTTACAAATGCATGAAGGAAATTAGAGCACTGTTAGTGATTTCTAAGTAATCACACATTCATACCACTGTAGATAATAAGAAGAGAACAATACAAGATATTCAAAGCATCGAATTCCTTTTGATTCCTGAGAAGCAAAGCCAAAGCAATGTATTACTAAAAACAAAGTCTTTACATAAAGCCAAATATGAGAGCTTTTCTGAATAAATTTTCCAACCCTTTGTACATCAACTCTTCTGCTATATATAGAACTTTTTCATAACCGAGATTCCTCCTCCAGCATGAGGGGAACTCGAATTCATCTTATTATGACACCTATTAACACTTTTAACTAACTATTAAATACCACTAATTGCTAACTGGAAATTCTAGAAACCTAATACAATTAGGAGTCTAACTCCACATTATGTTGGTGATAGTATTTATTACAATCAAAACTCGTTCTCTGACAAGTGGTCTCCTTCAATTTAGCTGTGGTGGATGTTGAAGCTCCTTACTGGTCTTTAATATCTTATCCCTTTACCGCTGCTAAGGAGTAGGAAACTGCCCCTGTTTTTCTACTTTTGGTGTCCTCAAAGATATTCAAAACCAATTAACCATGTTGTTCTTCTTTAATTACCCAAAATTCTATTGGAGTGCCACGTCCTTCATGTGTTGTAAGCCTTTCCCATATACACGTGTGATGACAAAACCTTTTCAAAGCTGTTTAAAAAGTCATGGACAATACTAGCGGTGATAAAAAAAAGCTTAGAGTTCATACATCTTTCTTCCGCTTGTTTTGCCATTGCTGGTTGCTTGCACATTGTAAATGATCCCTTTATGAAACTCCTTTCCAAAATATCTCCCCTCGGTCACTCAAAATGGGTCGAATGAGTTTAATTATGCATCTACAACAATTTCATAGCGCGCTACGAAACTGCTGTGCATTAGGCATCATCTACAGCAGTTTCGTAGCGCACTACGAAATTGCTGTGTAATCACAAAAACACAGCTTTGAGCCAAAATTTGACTGTTTTGGGCCTCTTCATACTGAAATGTCTTTCGCAGCTACTCTGAAGCTATTCAAAAATGAACACGGTAAATCCCCAAAATTTGGGACTCATCCTTACCTGCTAAGGTAATCTTTCTCGCTGGCTTAGCTGGATCATTTAATCCTCAATTTGCCTTTTCATGACTCTGATCCCAGCTCTCAGATTCGTATTAACTTTTCTGATGAATTCTGCTTCTTTTAATGCAGGAACTGTCCAGGTATAGTATTGGGTGTTATAGTCGACCACCTCGGGTATTGAAAATGTTTTGTCTTCCCATAGAGCCTCCATTTTATTAAACTGAGCTTCCTTGATTGCATGTTTTCTTGAGGCTTTCTTCAATCTAGCAATTTCAAGGTTTGCTAACCTCAACTTCTTTTCCAGCTCTTCAACACTATATTCCTCCCAAGGGATAACTGTCTTTTTCAACTCTTCATGCAGCTGTGAAGATGTTTCTAATGGAGTCAGAGGTCTTTCATGAGTTTTTTCGATCTTCTCTGTTTCACTTGCTTCTGGCAGCATCTCCTGTACCTGTTTGAAATGCCTCGTCACAGGTCTTCTCGGCTTAAGGACAAATTTAGCAACCTGATCATCAAACTTGAGCTTTTTCGAGGCTTTGATCTTTTTGGTCTTATCTTTACCTAATTTTATCAAATCTGCTTGAACCAGGGGAGATTCTTCAATATCGATAGCTTGCAGTAAGTCATTCAAGTTTCCCTTTAAAATTGGGCTTTCCTCAGTAACCACTGTCTTGCTTTTTTCTTTAGCTATCTGGCTCCTAGTCCTTTTTCTATGAACTACTTCACCTATAGATGATTCATGCACATCCTCTTTGATCTGAGTTTTCTCTTTCTGGGGCTGTTGGGGCGTGTCTTGAATTATCAGTGTTCTGGTGGGCTCCTTTACTTGTTTCCTAGCCTTCAATTTTGTAAATCTCCGGGCTCTTGTTTTTGCACGATGACTAGTTGCTGGTGGAGAATTTTTCACAGCTTGAGGACTGAGCCTAGTTTCATTCTTGAAGCCAGACATAAATACGAACGTGGACCACTCCCTGTCTATTCTTTGGAGTTCATGCAAAACGATCAACTTGACTAAGCCGTGGTGAAACAAAGAGGTCTCACAGGCTTCCTTCTTTAATTGAACCTTGTTGCACATTTTGCCTAGGCTATGAAACAAGTAGAAAGGTAAATCAATAGATATTTTAATTGTGAAATGCAGCAACAACTTGAAGTGATATGAATATACCTTATTATATCTCTCCTCACAAGTAAAGTACCTCTGTATGCAAGTAAGTAAATTGGCATATGAGTCCTTGATGTAATTTCTGGGCACAAACTTGCTTAAATCTGAGTCAATGAACTCCAGCTTCAGAAATTCTTTGTAGGGGATCATATCAAATTTGAAAATTTTAAACCATATTTCTTGTCCCCTTGGAATCTCAGTGACTGTGGAGATTACTTCTGGTGAGATTTGCAGTTCAAGAATGCCAACTTTTGAATTCAGTCCTGTGAAATTCAAGGCAAATACTTTGGTGATTTGTGCATGACCTCCCTGGAGTTTCTCGCAAAAATTCCAACATCCAACCTGCTTGAATGCACGTTCCACTTCTCTGTTCTTCAAGATAATGTCTAAACCTTCAGGTTCGCTCCTCAAACATCTGCCTGACCTATGCTCCTTTCTTTCTGTAGACCCTTCCATGAGACTCCAACGTAATGAAAACTTGATAGGCTGGTACTGTCTCAACCTTTGGTCACTTCCTCGCTTGAATACTGCCTTGCTTGACATTCAAGGAATTCAAATTTAAAATTTGCTGATTTGTTCTTCGTGCAATGAATGCAATCATAATTATGACTGTGAATACTTGGGTCTTCTTGAAACTTGAAATCCGAGCGTATCAAGGTACCTAACGACTCTAGTGATGAAGATAAGCGGTTGGACATGATAGGCGAAGTGTATAAGCTGACAGTGGATGATGCAACCATAACAGAATTTGACAGATATAACATATAAGAAAGATTTGCTACGGATCCGCACGAATCTCCAATTTCATAGCGGATCCAGTGTAAAATCTGGCTTATGCGCTACGAAAACACCTAAACTGTGTTTGCACTACGAAAACACCTAAAGCATTTCGTAACACATAAGAACCTTTACAAAAAGCTTGATACATGGAATCTATGTAAGTTATGGGACCAATGGTGAATGAGAACAGACTATTGACCTTTATTTAACCATACTACCAAGACTCCTAAGACTTAGACACTAAAGTAAACATGGAAACACTGAACTCAAACTAACACCTAACCCTCATAATCAAACTGATGTGAACAATTTAGAAATTGTTTCTTAAGTGATAACATGATGTTTTGGTTCAGGTGGATCTAGTATGAAATATTATGAAATGTGATCCATAGAGGTGTTGAGGCTTAGATCCTTCAGTAAGGGAGTCTCCTTCCAGTGGTAGCGGGTAAATCTGATCAGGCGGTTGGATATCCCTTCCGGTGGGTGCTGATAAACGATATCAGGGGGTTGGAGCTCCCTTCGAGTGGGTGCTGGATAATGAGAGAATGTTGTAGCCTTCTACAGGTAGGTGCCTACGCGCTGGTATGAGTTTGCACCAGTACAATATTGTAAGAAATTTTTCATTATAATAAAAGTTGAAGACAAAGACGAAAACAACGATGGTTTTTTTCCCACATTGGGTTTCCACCTAAAAATCATGTTGTTCATATGTGTTGATGTATTGCTTATGTGTGATGGTTTATTGTGTTCTTACTGCACATGGTTACTGTTTAATTAATCTCTAAATAAGTATTGATGCACTAGTTCAAGTTAAACAAATGATGAATTAGTTGAGAAGATAGTTAACTGGATATACACTACTTATCCTCATCACATTCGCGTACATACACTGGTTCATTGAATTAAAGTCACGTACATAAATATGAATAAGAAATTGAAAGGCTTAAATGAGTTTTAAAACACTAATTCACATCCCCCCCCTCCCCCCCCCTTCAGTGTTTTTCCCAACAATTGGTATTAGAGGAGGTCCTTCAGAAGAAGCTTGATCACTTGAAGGACATTTGTTAAGATGATGGGAAAGGAGAAGATAACTTGAAGGAGGGATTGAAAAAAATGTGACAATAATATACCAGATGCAGTAACTGTTACATATGTAAGCAAATATTCAGGTTTGAGAGCACTCCTCTTTTTATTAATCAAGAATGAAGAAGACAATAACAAATAATTATTAGGTATGGGGTTTTGTTCTAATTGTGGTCCATTTCCTTGTATATGCAATAATGATAGTGATGATAACAATGAAACAACTAAACTTGCATTCATGGGTAAAAGTGAAAGTAGGCACTCTAAAAATAAAACAAATTAAAAAATGTTTTCCCTAGAAGCAGAAGATTGAGGTACGTAAAAAAAAATGGACAATGAAGGCATACCTATGCTAAGTAATGATAATTATCTCCAATGCAAGGAAAAGATGCAGTCTAATCTAATGAACCGTGGTGTTTGGTATTTAGTATGCAATGGCCACACCAAAATTCCTCTGTCAGATGAGGAAGTGCAAAAGAATAGTAAGGCATTAAGTGACATCATTAATAACATACCCAATTCAATATTAAATAGGGTTATGCATTATACCACTGCAAAGTAAGTGTGGGAGAAACTACAACCAATCCATGAAGAAATCCCAAAGGAAGATTCTTCATCAATGGAACTACCAGGGAATTATATCCCTAACAATGTGTCAAAAAATGAACATAAAACAATATTTTTTATGTCAGATGGAGTTGCTGATTCAAAAGAATACAGGTTAGAAGAAATTTTTGATCTTAGAACAAAACTTGATCTTGCTTTGAAAAAAAATGTTAATCTTAAAGATAAGTTGCAGGCATATGATAACAAGGATCATATTAAATCAGTAAATGTTGCTATGGAATCTAAACAATATTGTGAAGGTCTTGAAGTAGAGATCATCTCTCTAAGAGAAGATATTGAAAAATCAGATAAGTAGAATGAAGAACTACTTCATGCATTTGAAGAACAAGAAAATGGGATGAAGGAAGAGATTTTCAAATTAAAGGAGCAAGTGGAAGAAGGAAGAAGGGTTGAATAAAGTATGAAGAAGCAATATCTAGAAAAAGAAAAGCAATATCAAATAATGGAGGTTGAGGTAAACATTCTAAAAGGCAAATTATAAGAAAATGATAAACATTTGAGATTTAAGATAGTACTAATATTTTGGATAATATTCTTAGTAGTCAAAGCTTTCCTGCCATCAAATCTTATCTTGGTTTTCATGAAACTGTTGAAGGAGAATGTAGTTCAGAAGATGATGCAAGGAATTTAAAGGCTAACAATGCAAACCCTGAAATGATAAAAAAAGATATAACAAGTCAACCTGATGAGCAACGAAGGAAAGTGAATATTCAAAGAAAATCATTTACTCCTAACTATAGAAATGTTAATCAATTCTCTCCTCTGATCAATAATGTTGAATGTTTTATATGTGATAATTATGGACACGTTGCAACCAATTGTAGAAGTAGATTGTTTCAATCACAAGCAAATAACCGCTTCATAGAAAGATCATCGGCTTCCAGATACTCAGGCTTCTTTAGAGGATATTGTTTTGCTTGCAACATGTTTGGTCACAAATCTATTGATTGCAATAGAAGGAATATGAAACATAAATATTATGATTCCTCTACTCATGTAAGATGTTATTCTTGTAACAAGTTTGGGCATGTAGCAAAATAATGCAGGAATAAGCCTATGGATCACCTCAGACAACATGACAAGCAATTAGATAAGAATATTGATGTCAGAAGACCTGAAAAAGATGGATCCACTAACATTTCTCATGATAAGTAGAAAGAAGAAGAACATATAAAGTGTGGTTTCGCTCTTTGCTCATTTGAAGAGGAAGATGAATGGTACATAGACAATGGATGCTCTCATCACATGACTGGATATAAGAGTAAGATGGAGTCTCTCAAGAAAAACCAATATGACATGGTTGTTCTTGGAAATAATGTTCCAGCAAAAGTTTTGGGAAAATGTAGAGCCAAAATTAATAAACATAGAGGAGCAACTGATACTTTATTAGTTCAAGGGATAAAGTAGAATATTCTAAGTGTAAGGTCAAATGGAAGATAAAGGAAATGTAATTGTGTTTACATCAACCAAATGCAAAGCTATAGATGAAGAATCTGGAAAGGTCATAGCAAGAGGATATAGAAACCCAGACAAATTATATGTGCTTAAAGAATTGAATTCTCGTAGATATGAGGAGGATTCAGACTCAGAGTAAAAGAAGATGATCCCTACTACAATACATTATTCTTAAAAGAATACTTCTCATAGTGATTTTAGAAGTGATGTGAGGTACATGACCTCATAAAAGTAGAAGATGACTATTAGGTCCTTAAGATTAGTGATGTGTGATCTCAGGGGGAGTAATACATATGTTGTCTTGATGATGATTCCCATGGTTGTTTTTGATATTCATGTTGCTTAAATTACTGACAACACATCTGATGTAGTAACAGTGAATATGTATAGACAGTACAGGCTCAAGGGGAGCTGCGGTTAAGAAATTTTAGTATTTTACTTTATGTACGTGGATATTATAAAGGAGAGTCGCGTATATATGTAAAATCTGATACATACAGTCACGTATGTTTTCCTATGATGAAGAAACATTAGGACAGACTCAGGGAAAGGCTCTGATATGCTTCAGATAGTTATTATTTTGCTTTCTTGTTCCGATGTTGATGGTTATAGTCTATGGATTCTAGTTAGAAGTGGTTTTGGCTAATGATGGTTTATGAATTGATGCAATATGACATTGATGCTTTGATGGATTTAGATATTGATGAATATGCTTTAATGACCTGATATGATCAAATCTAATAGTGAACAAATGTCACAGGTTCAGGTGGAGCATTTGCTATATCCCTCATAGTGCACATTATTGGCATTTGATTTCTTGAGTATTCCTTGTTGCATAATAATTCTTATATTGCTGCTGAAAGATGCTCATGCTTATATGGTTAATGATGCCTATCATGGTCCTACTACCTCACTATTAAGGTCTTTGGTTTTGGTTATAAATGCCATATCTGTCTCTTTATGTAAAGGTCATGTACAAACCTATGTTATAAATCATTGTAAAATTTAGTCTTGTATGGACTATTGTGGTCAAGTCATGTAGTCCCATCATTTTGGGCATGTGATGTAATGTTGTGTCAATTATGTAACCCTAATGTGTCAGGTGATCAATCTAAGCACGAGCCCTTGGTGATACGAAAGGTCATGTCTAGTTGAATCATAGAGTCATGTACCTCTTTGTATATCTTCAAAAAATTCAGCATGTGCTCAAGGGGAGCATGGTCAATCTTCAGTGCTCACACTCAACAAATCAGATCTACAACACTCATGTTCACAAAGGGAGAGAAGCCTTCATTCAACATTAGTTAGTCCTTTTCCCTTGACGTCAAAGAGGGATAGAAGCTTGGTGTTTGGGCGAATGCTTGGTGACTTGATATATCTACAAATATGTTTACATGTATCTACAAGTCGTAGTGACCAAACACCAAAGTGGTGGCTACCATCAAGTCTAAAGGGGGATATTGTTGGCATTATGACAAATGTGCTGTCCTTGGAAACTTACTTAATAAAGATAGCAAGATGATGATAGCAGGATGAGTACTCAGGCCAATACAACTATGACATAAATATTGGACAAAAGAATATCAGTTCATAGATAGAGGAATGGTAAAAATATATTTTGAAAAGGTATACACGGGTTCTGTTAATCAAAGGTGCGTACATACGTGAGTATGGTGAAGCAAAGTCGTGTACAATTTCCGCACCATGGAATTCTAAATACCAGGGGTCTTTACCATGGTATTGGCCCATAGTAAGGAACACAACAACAAATATTTGATCCCGTCAAAGAATACCATAGAAATAAAAACGAAATTGACTCATGGTATTGCCTAAGGCCTAAGCTATATAAGGAGATAGAGATGAATTGTTTGATCTGAAATAGGTGTGCATCTGGGAGTGTGATGATGGATCAAATCTTATAGATCTAAAATGACTATACATTGAATAATCTGCTTATGGGTTGATAGATCTGTGATGATGATGTTATGATGTGTGTCTTTTACAGTGTATACCGAGATTTGGGGTTGATTGATGTTCTATGGTGCAACAAAGGTATGATTTAATAGTTACAAGTATGTATGCAAGTTTTCTTCTGAAAAGTCGCGTACATACACGAATATTCTTTTGGGTAGTTGTGTATCGATTCTGTAGTATGGATAGATCTTTACGTGGGTATGATTTTTGAAAGGCATGTACATACATGGAAGTGGGTTATAAGGGTCACATACATATGCTAGGGTTTTTCTGTATATGATGTCTGATCAGTCTTGTTGTGTTTGCTGATGTTTGTCGATTAAGTATTTCATGATGGTATGTGTTTGATAGTGGTGGTTGAGGTTGAATTGATTATGTTATGAAATTTTGAATAGTAATGATGCTGTTATGAGATGATCTATATTAGGTTCTGTTAGTGTCGGTCTTAAGCCCTCCATCAACGATCAATAGCTCTTTGCATATGCATAGTTAGGTGTCTCATCAGTGTCAATTTTGCATCCCACTAGGCATGCCATAACACTGAATGGAGGAGCTGGTCTTTGTTCTCCTCTTGGCTTTGTTGGATGAGGTCACATACTACAATGTAATTGAGTCACACTTGTGGTTATTTTTGTCTTGAGGTCCCAAGTCTTAGGTCTAGGGTTTCGAGTCAAAATCATATCAAGGTCATGAGTCAAGGTCAGTGAGTGCCCAGCAAGCCAAAGGGAGGTATGTACATATGTTTTATTGTTATTTTCCTCAGCTACAGATTAGTTTATGCCTTGGATTTAAAAACCCTGTTTTTAAGTCTAAGGATCATGTCAAATTTGTAAAAAAATAAAGAAATTCTCAGAAGGTTGCAAAAGTGCCGGCAACAACCCTGGTTCCTTCTCCACAGTCCATCATATGGTCAACTTGCAAAAAGAACAGAGTCAATCGCATCAAAAGAGCTCATTTCAGGACAAAATGACTCCAAAACAGTGTTAAAAAGAATGTCAAAGTATAAACATTATAAAGTGGGTTTTTGAGTTAATTTTTTTTTTTTATGGAAGCATATAAAGGTAAATTCCCTCTTTGAAAACCCTCATTGTGCATTTGGGAGCAAGAAATTACAAGGCTAAAGGCAAAGAAGACGATTTCGGGCAAGATTCAGAAATTTCAGTGCCTGGGAAGGTGCGCGGTTATGACATGACTGTGCGCGGTCACCTGGGCAGTGCGCGGCTCTGAGAGGGGATATTTTCTAAAGAAAATTACACGCGCGCGGACATCTGGGCAGCGCGCGGATTTTTCAGGGAGGTGCGCGGACATCTGGGCAGCGCGCGGATTTCTGGGCATAAAAACTCATCCAATCAGCAAACCCTCTTCCAAGCTCACCTAAATTTGTCGAGGTATGTCTCCTCCATGTGCTTTGTGGTGGTGTGATGATTGCAAAGGAGGATTATGATCATAATTTCATGCAAGAAATCAATAGAGGATAGGTTGAATGATGGGTGTTTTGCAAGCTTATGTTTTGACAGTTTGTTTGTTTTTCAAGGCAATTTTTCC
>APFE030106550.1:163841-178949 GCA_000404065.3 Pinus taeda | reverse complement strand
TCTTCTTTCAAATTACAAACTCCTTTTACAATGGTCTTGTACTGGTGTAGTCCTTTACCAGTACGCAGGCTGCAACCTGCAGAGAGCTACAACTCTCTCTCGTTTTCCAGTCTCTCTTGGAAGGGAGCTACAACCCCCTACTTCTTTTCCTTTCAAGGACCACTTTTCATAAATTTTCAAACTGGATACATAAACATCAAATGATTATCAAGTACATGTAGATTTCACAGTCAACAGCAGTAACCAGATCAACAACACAGAACTAAACCCAGAACACTTTATCAACAGAAAAAAAATCAGTCAACAGATAGTCATGAGACAGATACGCAACTTTTCTTTCTTTGGCCTGCGTCGCTACACACTTCACCCTCTGCTTCTCTGCATATACCCGCAGAGTTCCTTCTGCTGCACTGCATGACCACACACTGCTTCTTCTACTGCGTTGCGTACAGTACGCACCCAAATGCACTATCGTGGCGCGTACTGCCACAGTAGGCACGCACCCAAAAGGACTACTGCGCCGCGTACGTTTACTGTGCGTATGGACCTGAACCACTGCAGCTCTGCGTACCCACGCAGTTCGCCTGTTTCTGCTCTGTATACCCACGCAGTCACCCTTCTTCTGCTCTGCGTACCCACGCAGCTCATCTTCTTCTGCTCTGCGTACCCACGCAGAGGCACCATTAAACACCTGCGTACATCAGATTAGGGCCGAATTTGCAGATCACCAGTGTGCTACAGTTAGACGGATGCCCAGATCTGATCAAACGCTCGAGAGATCACCCTTCACAGATTCACTTTCCACTTCACTTTCATATAGATCAAGCTTTTTGAAACAATAGCCCAATATTTCAGATCTTAAAATATTCAACCCAAAAGCATACCAAAGGCAAATGATCTCCTTTGCTTTATATAGGCAAGCTCTTCCTCAAATCATGGATCAATACCACGGGCCAAAACCATAATAACACAATACCGTCAGCTAAATACCAAGGGTTAAACATAAGAAACCCCACGTGTGCGCGCTTTACTGCCTTGAAGTGTGTGCACTGGGGGTACGCACCTCATGAATGGGTAACCTGCGTGTCTGGATGCGGTCCTTGCACGACATACCTGTGGGTACGCATCTTCTGAACTGTTCTCCTGCGTACTTCTTAATTCTTATCATATTGAGAGCCATGCCGTGGGTGTTGCCATCAAGTACAACATCTGTAACATATAACCATACCAGAAACATAATGCCAACAACAGGGAAGGAACATATGTTTCTATTAATCATAGAAGTGAAAGTACATCAATATACCTTAAAAAAATAAGATCCTCTCCTCCAGCTTGTAGTATGGTCTCTTCTCCCAATACATCAGAGCTCTCACACTATAGTTTGGATATTTATTTATTCGCTTCTTTCCTCTTGGATAAAGGCTCATTCTATCCTTGAGGAGAATGCATATAGGCACCTAAGGGCTTGAGAAGTTAGGAAAATTCTAGAATAATGGACCCCTAGGTGTCAATATACATTCTCCTGAAGCATAAAATGAACCTCTATAATCTCACTAAGTGGAAAGGGGGGAAGAAAGAAGTATCCAAACCTATAGCACGAGAGCTCTGCTGTATTGGGAGAGGACACCATACTATACGTTGGAGGAGAGAATCTTATTTGTTGAAGGTATATTGATGTACTTTCACTTATATGGTTAATAGAAACATATGTTCTTTCCCTATATTCATTTGTATTTAACATGATTTATAGTTGTTTCTATGATATTTTTATCTAACGATCTTCCGAGGAAGTTCACTTGTTGTCTCCATTTGTTTGTGGTTGTGTGTAGGGATTAAGATCAGGTGTGGACGAGGTAGATCGCTCGAGTGGAGCACGAGAATCTACATCAGACCCAAAATCCTTCCCTAACTTGCGAGGAGGCTAGGTGAACACATATTTCCTTCTAGTATATAGAATCGAATTCTTGATGCATGTTTGATCATTTGGGTTGGGACAATATTATATCTCTATTTGTCTTTCCTTTTTTTTGCTAGTGATCTCAATAAGGCATGAGATCACAGACCAATAACTCATTGCATAATTAAATGCAACATAATGGGTGCTTTCAATGAGAGCATTTTTATTTTTCCCTATTTGTATTTATATCTCTTCTCTTTTGCTTTGGATCTAGTTTATTTTTTTCTCACATTGAATTCTCTATGGATTTTTGAATTGTTTTTTATCTCCATTGGTTTTACTAGCTTCATATCTTAGTTGATATAAGATATGGAGTTTTATTTTTGTTTTTTTATACAAAAGAATAACAGATCACGCACTTATAAAATTTTAGAATTTTCTATATATATTTAGATTGAATTAACAATATATCTAGATTCCTCTCGCAATTTCATTCAAAAACAAAAAATAATGACTGAAAACAAACTTCGTATGAGAGAGTTATAGCCAATTGAAGATCGTCCAGTTTGTTTTTCTTTTGCCCTCGCACGTGACTGTTTTTTCTATTTGTTTTTGTTATTTTCTATAAAAAATTGAGTAAAACTAATTACAGATTTGTAATCCTCTTTAAATTTTACCTCAAAAAAAAAAAAACAACTGAAATGTAGTCCATATGAGGAAGATATGGCTGATTGAAAAATCAACCTATTTTCTATCCATTTTTCCCAATTTTTAGGTTTTTCTTTCAGCTTACTGGCTTGATTTTTCAGGTGTTTTTCTTTAGAACTTATTGTTATTTGTTAGTTCTATTTCTTGTTGTTTCTTTCAACTATGAAACATATCAGATGTAAGCATACTCTTGTTTGTTTTATTTTTGGATCCTTCCTTTGGTGCTACTCTAAGGTTATCCTTAGAGTTTGGTGTGCTCTGGTTGGGGTTTTTGTCCTCTCCTTGGATCCAATTTTTAGATATGTTTAGTTGATCAAGTAACAACTAACATCTAATATTTATTTAAATTTTTCCTTTTTTTTTTTAATTTTGTCATAATGATCCTAAGGTATGATCCTTTTACTAGCATGTAGGGGTAGGTCATTTTTGGCAATGTTGCATTTTGATCATCAACACCATTTTTATGCCATAGGTCTGACCCGTCAAGTTGCGACATTCACCACTTCCTTTATACATGTAATAGCTTGGCGGTAGATATCATTTTCTCATGGATGCCCTAGTTTAGCAGCTTGTTGCAATATTGGCGTCCATGCAGTGATTTTCTACTCCTTTCAGAATTTCTCCTTCTGACTTGCCATGACGTAGAATATGAACCACATGTCCTCTTCTTCGTCTATTTTCTGGCTATACTCCAAGAGGATTCAACCATTTTAATCCCTTGTGATTTCCACTTTTATCAACCTACTTCTACATGATGAGCCTTGGTTTCTCTCTTCCATCATCATCATCTACTTGGCCTACCATCCACTTTCACTTGGTGTTTCACCCTTTCTTGAAGGAACCACTACACCGAGTGGTCCTATTAGCCAGCCTCTTGTCCTCTTTATGTCATGAGAATTTCCATCATTACCAGAACCAATTTCTGCCCTTTATACCTATTGGTGCCTTGTTTTGTCCCGAATTTTACCACTCACTACCTATATTTTTTCCCATTTTTGTCAAAGGAAGTACTCCTTCACCTACCTTTCCATCACCATCACTGTCCTAAACCCTGCCAAGACCCTGACATGAGGTAAATTCATTACATTAGTGTCATTTTGGTATTTTTGGTTAGGTTTGAGTAAGTTTGAGTTATATTCCTAATGAGATAACTAATCATTACAGGTTAAGTGTGAATATTTGTAGAAGTACGGATAGGTCAACTAAAGATGGAGGGAGTGCTTGTCATTAGTCTTGTTTTGTATTTCTCTACTCAACAACCCAGTCCATGATCTGTACTCATCACACCATGGAGGCTTAGTAGAATTTGTGCTTCTAGAGGCTTAAGCACCACAGCTGGAGATTCTGATCGAGCCCGAGTGCGATGTTTTCCAAAATGAATATTTTCTACATCCTCATTGAAATAGCTCCATGCTAATACTGGGATTTGTTGGAATCCATTTTTCCAAGGAGAGTGAGATCGTTCAAGAAATCAGATCTCAAAGTGTAATTTATTCAATTTGTTGAGTTTGCCATGTGTGGATTTATTGTTGTTTTGAACGTGAATTAATGCCTATAAAGGCCAATATTAAAATGAATTAGTTGTTAAGAAGGTTGTTATTGTAAACTATTGAGTTACCAAGTTATTATTCAAACATTATTATTCATAATTGAAGACTCTATTATGGCTATGTGTTGAGCTTGAATCATTTCGAGTATTGGTTTACTGTGAGTTTTTGATTTGAATGTTTTAAATCTTTTCTTTCATGTAAGTCGTTTAAGCTTACCCAGGTTTGGTGGGGCGTGTTGGCTAATAAAAGGTGTCTTTTAAAACTCCTAATTATCCCACATTAATCATCAACCCGGGAAAGTCTTTTTATTCCAAGAGTGTACACAATATGTGCATGCTATGAATTCAGAGAGTAATGTTTCTTAAAATGAAGTATAGATCTTTGATACAAGTGTAAATTGATGCATCTAATAAACTCAAATTTCAATTATTAAAGAAAATATGACATCTAAGATTCAAGACTCAATCCTCTACTGGAATCATAATTAAATCTCACACAAGCAATTCAATTAACAGTAGCATCAGTCGAGAGCACAGTAGTTATGACTCATCTCTTCTTAGCTGATTCAATCTAAATCATACTTAATCTCTTCAAAGCAATCCAAATGGAAATGATATCAATCTTAGAGTTCGATAGCAATAAGCAAATGCTTACAGTTGATTAGATCAATACGATTCACTCTCTAAATAATTGAATTTGGAATAAGCGTAAATCGAATCCAATGACAGTGTTGTAAAACATGTAAAGGAAATCCACTGCTTCAATACAAGAAAGCGATAATTAGTGAATAAGATAAAATCACAGAAAATAGGGAAATTATCAAATCAATCAAACTTGTGAGAATCAGAAATATATAACACAAGGAAGCAGTTTAATCCACCAGAGGTCGGGCCCTTAACCACTAGTGAACACTACTGAGCTACTTCAGAGAATATGAATGAACAACAAATTCAATTATATATTAATCATTGAACTTCAGTAACATTACAATATGATTACGTTCTCCAACAGCACGAGTCTGTAAATTAAAATTACAATTTGAAATAATAGAGATCCGTCCCCTTTCTTCCTACAATCATTTTCTTTTATAGTCAGAAAGAGGTAAAAGATAAATGTGATCCCTCTTGAGGGACTCGCAACTGATCACTATCTTCAGACACCTTTCTTATTTCATGTTAATCCTCCTAATTCATCCTCCATTTGTTGGTTTATGCTGTTCCATCGTTAGGGAACAACAACTGTTCCTTTCATCGTTTTTCTGCATAAAGAGGAGTAAAAGTTAGTTATGATAGCTGAATATTAGTTGTGAGTAATTCATCCATTTCTAATCATAATCTATTACTATGTTAGCAAATCAAGATATGAAAAATATAAGAAAATGGGAAAAGGTGATGAAATTAAGCGTAAATACATACCCATTTCACGACTCAACATACTCCCCTACTTACCCTTTTTCATATCCTCATGACAAGTAAGTAGTTCTTATGCAGCGCAGTTAAAGAGTAGGCTGGAGAAGGAGCATCAAAAATTGATCTAAAACCGTGATGTGTAGCTAGGAGTGCAAAGGCAAGCCCTTCCTTTCATTTGGGGAATTCATAGATAGCCTTATAACCTTCAGAAGGGTACCAAACGATGGGGCTATGAAACCAACATCCTAACCAATAAGGGCCTTCTCTTAAAATGAGATTGCTATAGGTGAAAAAGCGGGCTATAACTGCTTTAAAATTTTTGTAATTAAATGGCTCCCTATCCTATACACTACTGGAGGAAATCATCCACCTGAGCTTGGATGCGGCCATAGAACTTTCTTGAATGTAGAGGAAGTATGATACTCCTCCCTGTACAATCTCCTGCTGAATAGGTCCTAATATTTTAATCACCCCTTCTCATGTCATCAGACTCTTATGTTTGGCAAGCATTTGTAAGGGGTGCGTGGGTTCACTTCTTACCTAAAGATCCATTTCATGTTCTTGCCTTTGAAAAGTGTTATGATCGTTAAACGATTTGAGTTGGTTTGCTGCAAACGATATAAAGGCCTGGAATTGAACATCTCCCACAAAAGGTTTAGGGTACTTTTCTGCCTCATTTTTTGATACAAAATTGTGCAAGTAAAACTCACAAAGAAGCCTTTGAACCTTTACGCCATATTGTTTGCAGCAATTTATAAACTCTTAAGTTGTTCTCAACTCAATCAGTTTTCCAGCTCTCACATCTTTAATGTTCAACAATAGATATCGTTCTAACAAAACGAAGGCATAATTGTTGGCTAGAGACCTGCATGCCAAGACATCTATATATAGTGAGAAGATGGTGTCCATTTGACCTATGACCCTATCTAGTTTGAGATTGATCTTCTCTATTCTTTCCTCCACCTTTATGCATTTGTCGAAAGTCTCACTTTTTGTTGCATTCATTTCCCGAAGCTATCTCTGCAGCTCTTGATATTTCTACTAGGAAATAGTTTCTTGTTCAAGTCGTTCCATCACGAGATGAGCTTGTGCCAATTCTTCCTAAAGTTTCAGTATAATGGGGTCATTGTGTGTCATGACATCTTTGGCTTGTATGCTTGTCTGAGTGCTTATGATATGAGAAGGGATTTTTTTTTACTGCGTTTCTTTATTATGGGAGGTCCAAACCTCCGTCTGAGTATCCATGCTATAAGAGGGTACATCCTCTGTCTGGGTAGCTACGTCTACCAAAATTTCATGTTGTTCGTCTTGGGTGATGACTGTTTGAGTAGGTATAGGCTCAGTTTGAGTTCCTGTAGCCTTACCTTCATATAACTTTGTTTGTACGACCACATTTAATATCATTTGGGTATTGTCTAGAACCTTCCTTGTTGTGATTTCTTTTATTTTTCTTCTGAGCCTCCTGACCATTTTGTGAATCTTCTGTTGTTCTTTTCTTAGCTTCTTCAATTTGGCTCTATACCTTTTCAAAGGAGTAACTGGTCTGCTAGTAGTTTCCTTAATAGCTTCTATTTGTAAAGAGCTTGGTTTTTCATCCTAGATATGTTCCAATAAGACCATGTCTCCAGATTGCTTATCGGTTTCATGAATAATCCCTGTCTTTGCTTCTTCTTCTTGGCCTAAGTTTTCTGTGTTTAGGCCTTTCTGGCTGTTTTCCATTGGGAGCGTGTTATTAGATTGATTCTCTTCTTCCTGAATGGCCTCTGCATCTACTTCTGCTTTGCGGCTTGCATCTTTTGAGGGAGATGGAATTCTGGTATGGACAGAATTCTCAAGAGATTGGGTTTCTCCTAAGTTAGGACTGAGCAGTCCTTTAGGTTGCATGAAGGCATTCATGTTAGCAAGGACCTGGCCCATCTCGAGATCATGCAATAGATCGCCTTGGGGGCTCATATTTGGTGTTGGGGAATTCCCCAATTTTCTTCTTTGTTCTTCTTCAGAATGCCCTGTTCCTTCCTCATGTTCTGATTCAAGGTTATATTTCTCTTCTAGTTCTAGCTGTAAGTATTGTTCACTTACTAGGCTGGATAATTCTATGGGTTGACTAGCGCTTCCTTGAGGATCTTCAGACGCTTCCTACTTTAGCCTTAACCTTGTGGATCGTCTGTGTTGGTCATGTATTCTTCCTAAAAGGGCAGTCCTCTTTCTTTTTGGAATAGGGTTAGGTGCTAGCAGGGCTACACCTCCTTCAAGGGCTGATATTAAATCATCCCCGGTTGATTGTTGCTATGCAAGGTTATAGCTAACTATTAACCTAATCAGACAATGGTGCCTAACTATTGTTTCTATGTGTTGGGACCGCCTCAGCCTCTTGGCAGTGTCATGTACTAATGAATTCAATAGTGCAGACAAATTAACAGAGCATTTTTGTTTTAAAACTGCTAAAAGTTTAAGTTGTCATGGCCTTACCACATCTTTACACCCATCACAGGTAATATAATTCTGAACAATTATTGCCAATTCTCCCCATGGCTCTCCAAGAGAAGATGGTTGAACGCCTTTGCCTTTCTTGATTAGCTCCTGTCCTTCGTCCTTGAAAGCCTCGATAGCGTCATGCATATTTAATCGCTTGCCAGCCCATACTGGTCCTACTACTGGTAGCCCAGATACTTCTGCTATCACCGCGTCTGTTACCATGATTTGTCTGCCTCTTACTATAGATTTTCCATTCTATAAATTCCGTAAAAATTCGATGGTGATTTCCTCATTTGGGGGTTGGAATCTTGTAAAATATCCTACGTGAGCTAAAAATTTCCTGGCTTTGTCAGAGAAAGCCAGTGTTAATGATTCTCGGCACACTGTTTTTCCTCCCATGATGCTTGAATTCTGCAAATGATTATTGTAGTGGGGAAAGCACAGCAACGAACAGAGCCGAGTGATGGAATAGAAAATGGTTGTCATGGCTCTATCAGGTGATACTTTATAAACATAAATACTATTATCGAGGATTGTTATAACGCCACATGCTCTGTGATCATGGTTTGTCATATTTTTTTGCAAAATCGAATGAAAAGATGATAGTGCATGCATAAGTACACTGGAGGTCCTCACCCCCCTTCGGAATAATAGGTCACCTACGACTGAATGAATGAAAGGATAATGCGTTGGCGGCAAAGTAAAGGAGTGATGAAAGTAGCAAGGTATGCATATTAATGAAAGGATCATAAAGGATATTGAAGTGATGAAAACGAGGCGTGTAACAAGAATTATCGATAAATGATAAGATGTCGTGAGGTGATGCGATAAAGAAAAAGGACAACATACGCAGGAAATAATACTTTACCACCGTTAGTCCACTTAAAACTATTGTGATTGATTAAAAAGATTAAGTCATGCATAAAGGTTCAAGATAAGTTAGGGACATAGTCTCTCCATAGAAAACATAAGAAGAGGGCATTATAATAATTATTGATGTAAAATAAAAATTCAATACCATCAACAGAGCTTCTATTGCCCGCAGGTGTGCATAGCCTCGATAGAGTTGCTTTCTAACCTTTGGAAACCATGGTCCCTTATGTATAATTGGGGAAGTGCATTATAATGACCATGGTAGAGACCAATGTGCTAGCGTGGCAACTGGATGAACAAATTACCATTCATTGGGAAGTAGCGAAAGTGGTCAGGCCGGCTCGTGATGAGACCTCCTATTCCAAGGAGTTGTTTCTTAATACATCCATTGGATCATATCCCTAGTGTGGTGGCCATAGTGGGAATTCCACTTCGCTCCTTCCTTATGATCATGGTAGGCTCGCTTGTGATGAGACCACCTATCCTCGATCTGTGGAAAAAAATCATACGATTGTTAGTGAATATATCTATATCTATATCTATCTATCTATCTATATAATAATATAATATAAAATATATATATATATATATTTTACCACTCCCCCAATTTATATATAGAGGGTGGCTCAACACTCCTTAAGATTAAGGATGGTGGAAGAAGTTTGAACATATCAATAGAAAAAAATATACCCATAATCTTATTGATAATAAATAGAGAGAATTATATGGGACAGGGGAGAACCAACATGGTACAGATAATCAATCAATTTGATTTATAGCGAAAATTAGGTTAGTGAAGTGATATAGATAATTGTGTCCTTTCTTTCTCGATCAACACAAAGAAATCTTGTTAAATATGATAATATTCAAGATATTAGCCTGTTCCAGTAGACTCCATACTTGTTGTCCTTAAATATGTATTTGTACTTTTATGCCATAAGGAGGATCATAAAGAGTAAACCGAGATGGTCTAGGGATGACCATGGAAGGAAGAAAAAAAGGGTGTTCTAAAAAATACTCACAAGGTGTTGTTCTATGAACAACAAAATAAAACCCACACAAAAAGTGTTGTTCCTTATAGCGAACAATAGTTGTTCCCTATAGGGAATAGCGAGGAAAAATACGCAAAAAAGTGTTGTTCCTTAGAGGGAACATCAGTTGTTCCCTGTAGGGAATAGCAAGGAAAAATACACGCAAAAAGTGTTGTTCCCTATAGGGAACAATAGTTGTTCCCCATAGGGAACAACAAAGAAAACACACACAAAAAGGTGTTTTTCCTTGTAGGGGATAGAAAGAGAATACACACGAAAATTGTTGTTCCCTATAGGGAACAACAACAGTTCCTGTAGGGAACAACAAAGAAAAATGCATGCAAAAATGTTGTTCCCTAGAGGGAATAGTAGTTGTTCCCTGTAGGAAACAACAAAGCAAAATTCACATGAGAAGTTTTGTTCCCTATATGGAACATCAGATGTTCCCTGTAGGGAACAACAAAGGAAAATTCTCATGAAAAGTGTTGTTCCCTGAAGGGAACAAAAAAGGAAAATACACACGCAAAAATGTTGTTCCCTATAAGGAACAATAGCTGTTCCCTGTAGGGAACAACAAAGAAAAATACTCACGAAAAAGTGTTGTTCCCTAGATGGAACATCAGTTGTTCCCTGTAGGGAACAATAAAGGAAAATAGGAAAAAAAAAAATAATAAACAATCTACTACTCTAAGAAAATCTAATCAAATAGAAAGAAAATAGAAAAGCAATTTTATGTACAGGTTTCAAAAAATAAATTCTTCACTGGATTGGTGGTGTCAAAGAGTTTCCCTCTTCAACGAGAATTTGTATTGTAGAATCTTCACATATCTATTGGAAAAAGGATTCCCTTGTAAGTGGTTTGTGGTAGAGGCGTACTCGATGTCCATTTTCTTTAAAAGAGTAGCCAAACCCATCAATGGTGGATAATGTAAGGGTGCCATTATCGTGCACCTCTTGTATCTCGTAGGGACCTAACCATCTAGTTTGGAGTTTACTCGAGAAATCCTGGAACTTAGAATAATATAGAAGTGCCCAATCACCTTCATGGAATATCTTTTTCTTGATGAGGGCATCATTCCATTTTCCTCTTTGTTGTTGGATTAGTCCAGTACACCGAAGAGCTGATAACTGGATTTCATCCAATTCATTAATTTGATGTAGTCTATTAATCTGTGCTTCATTCAAATCCAACCCTACTTCTTGGGCTATCCTCAATGTCTGAATTTCAAATTCTATTGCGAAGATAGGTTCTTTGACAAACACCAGCTGATATCGGTAGTATCTTGTGGTATTACTCCAAGTCATGTGATATGCCCACATGGCTTCTGGCAATCGGGTAGCCTAGTCATGTTTATGCAAGGTGACTGTCTTTGTTAGTATGGCCTTAATTATTTTGTTGGTACTTTTTACCTAGTCGTTTGATTGAAGGTGGTATGGAGATGTGATTCTGTGTAAAATGTGATGATTTTTTATTGTAGCAGCAATCTTATGGCCTACAAATTATGGCCCTCCATCCGTCATTATTTCTCTGGCCAAGCCATACGACACAAAAATTTGGAAAATAAAATGGATTACTGTGTCCTTGGTTGCCTTTGGTAATGCTTCTGTCTCCACCCATTTAGTCACATATTTCGTTACAAATAGTATATATGTCTTTTGATTAGATGATGGGTTTATTGGACCAATAAAATATGATAGCCAATGTTGAGAAGGTTCAATGATTAACTGTGGATGCAAGGGCATCTCGTCAGACTCGCCAGGGTGGCCCATTCTTTGGTAGTTGTCACATGCCTGGACAAATTTCTTGGTGTCCTTAAATGGTGGGCCAATAATAGCCCATTTATAAGACTTTATGTCTAGTCATGCAGTTTGCAAAGTGTCCACCGCAAGGTTCGTCGTGGCAAGCTTTTAAGATATCATAGATTTCTTCTTCTTTAACACACCTGCAGATATGCATATCGACTCCTGTATGATAGAGGTATCCTCCAATCCAGGAGAACCGAGTGCTGCGTTGCACTATTAATTTTATTTCTCTGGCCCTTAGGTGCTTGGGTAATTTTCCCACTACTAGGTAATTCGCGACATCTGCATAACACGGTGTTTTCATAGTTACAACAAATAGGTGCTCATCGGGGAACTGGTCTTTTACTGCCACTGTGTCATCTGTTTTTGGCACACGTGAGAGGAAGCCTGCCACAATATTTTCCTTTCTTGTTCGATCCTTGATTGTTATGTCAAATTCCTACAAAAGGATTAACCATCGTGTCACTCTTCCATTCGTAATAGGTTTATTAGCTAAATATTTGATAGCAGAGTGATCAATATAAAAAAACATAGGGTATCTTGTTATATAGTGTCTGAATTTGTTAATAGCATAGATTACAGCTAGAAACACTTTCTCAGTCATGGTTTAATTTAACTCAGCAGGAGTTAAATTTTTGCTGATGTATTATATTGCATAAGGTTCCTTATCTTTCTCTTGGCCGAGAACTACTCCAATTGTTGTATCTGATGCATTGGATGAAATCTAGAATGGTAGATCCCAGTTCGGGCCCTGTAATACTGGGGCTGTTGATACTAGCCGTTTTAATTCTTAAAATGCAATGTCACATTTATTAGTCCATATAAAATTGATATTTCCTGTTAAATCATATAATGGTGCAACAATTTGGGAGAATTTCTTTATAAATCTTCGATAATATCCATAAAATCCCAAAAAACTACGTACCTCAGTTTGAGTGCAAGGGGTAGGTATTAAGAGGATTATTTGAATTGTTGCTAGATCTACCTAGACTCCAGCTGCTGAGATGTAATGACCGAGGATGAGGCCTTCAGTCATCATCATGTGGCATTTCTCGTGAATTAAACATAGCCTAGTAGCAATGCATCTTTGCAAGACTTTCTCCAACGTCTCTAATGCCAGCTCGAAGTCATCTCCATAGGATGTAAAATCGTCCATATACACCTCGAGTCCCTCGTATATGAAGTCTACAATAATGCTAAGTATGGCTCTATGGAATGTGGCAGGTGCATTTCACAATCCGAAAGGTAATACCCTATAATAAAATGTCCCCTAAGGGCAGGTGAAGGTAGTCTTATCTTGGTCTTCAGGGGAAATTTGGATTTGGTTGTAGCCACTAAAGCCATCTAAGAAAGAGAAGAATTTTTTATCTGCCAATGTATCTAAAACCTGGTTGATGAATGGGAAGGGAAAGTGATATTTTTGTGTTGGTTTATTAAGATCTTTGTAATTGACACATATACACCACTTCTCATTCTTTCTAGGAACCACAACTAATGGAGAAACCCATTTGTTATGAGATATAGGATAGATGAAGTTTACATCTAACAGTTTCTGTAGTTCATCCTTAACAACATCCTTTAGGTGAGGGTCTAATCTTGTTGCGGTTGTCGAATGGGTCTCGCATCTTTCTCAGTATAGATGTGGTGCATACATAATTAGGGGTCAATCCCTTTCATATTAGGGTAATCCCAAGCGAAAGTCTCTTTATATTTTCTAAGGAGTTGAATAAGACTCTACTGCTGGTCATCAGTAAGGTTTTTGTTAATGTTTAGGACTTTCCCTGGTTCAATTTCAATGGGTTTGTTGTTATAAACAATTGTTGTTGGTCTTGTTTGGTCATTGACATCTTTTAAGGGATCTTCTTCAATTTCGTTATCCAGGGTTGCTTCAATCATGTGACATCTTAGATTAGATACGATAGCTGGGTGATTAATGTAAGTGTTAATAATGTCATCTTCTATTTGATTCTTAAATTCAAGAGTGTCTGCTACAATTAGTGGTGATCGAATATTTTTAGTTAAATATGTCACAGGTTGTTTCCTAGTTTTTATTATAGTTAGGCTTGGCTGAGCTGGAGGATATAAAGCTAGGTTCTTCACATTACTTCCTCTTTCTATAGGCATACTGCCTGTTCGACAACTTATATAAGCATCTATGGTCGCTAGCCAAGGTCTTCCTAATATTAGAGGATGCCCATCTAGCTGGTTTCTAGGATTAATAATCAAGAAATCTGTTGGGTATTCCTAGGAATCTACAAACACCATTACATCCTGTAATGTCCCTTATGGTTTGAAAACTCATCGGTCAACAAGTTCCAGCAAGGTCATAGTTGGATATAAATCAGTGATGCCAAGTCTCTGACAGGTTGTTGTTGTGAGAATATTAATGGCTGCCCCTAGTTCGACTAATGCATTGGGAAAGGAACATCCATTTATTTGTACTCTGACTATAGGGTTTCCTGGGTCCTCATATTTCACCAATGTTTCTCTGCTTGATAATAAATCAATCAAAGTTTCAACTACGTGGATAGTTGGTGTTGCTTTTATTTTCCTCGTAGGCTTTTTGGTACACAATTCCATAATGGTCTTTGTAGAAATTTTGAATAATAAACACATATATAATGGAGATTATCTTGATCATGTACTGTTGTAGAATACATACACAATACATAAGCTCCTCTACATTTATCATCAATATAGAAACATCAATAACAATAAAACATCAAGAGCATGCACACATTAACACAGTATGTAACCCGGGGAAAGCTTACAGCTGAAAACCCCACACTATCTGTATATTAATGATTGAGAACATGTAAAATTACAATATTCAATACTTCTCACAAGTATCCAGCACTATCTCCACCTGTTACACACAATACAGCTCAGATCTGATCTCCAAATCTATTCCACTGCTTGCCTACCTCCACTGCTCAATACCTGAACAAGAATGGATGAGAATGGTTGAACCAAACTCGTATTTAACTCAAAAGAATCACTCACACTGGCAATCATCTGATCAGATGCTATAATCACTTGGTATTGGCCAATTCTCATTGGCATAACTCAATCTCATTGATTGTGCAAATCCTCATGCACAGCTATAGTCACAACTGATAGCAATCTGATCCTCTAACACCTGTCCCTGCTGAACTGAACAAGCACTGACATGCAACTGAGTTAACTGATGTATTCTTTAGTTGCATTATGAGTTAATAATTAGTTTAACAACTCATCATTAGTCTACTTGCAGTTAGACTAATTACAACTAGTTTAACCAAGTCAAATTGAACACAACTCCATCAACTCCACCAAACTCAACTGATTGAGTTCTAACTGAAGTCATGCATGCAACAACTCAA